>BSBK01004549.1:302500-375000 GCA_027943335.1 Chamaecyparis obtusa
AAATTATTTTCATTTTCTTTCTTATTGTAGTCAACCTTTAGAAAGTTGGAATCCAAAATAACTATAAAAGGAGGCATCTTCCTCTCATTTTCTCATCCATAAAATATTATTGCATGAAAACATCCATGACATCCACAATCTCAACCTATCTACATATATGATATTTCAAGCAACAAGTTTAAGGTGCATTCAACAACTTTTTGGTGATTTTTATAAAGAAAGGATTTGGCTCCAAAATTTAAAGACTATCTTCCATCCATCCATTCCAAGGAAAAATTTCTATTGATTATGTGAGTTTCTTTCCCATGATGGATTAGTGTAGGAATTCCCAATTGAGAAAGAAGATCGATATCCATTATTCATTCCTCTCCTTCTCCATACATGCATACAAAAACTACATACATCCATTATATTTGATTTAGAAAGTGTAGATCTATTAAATTTGTGATGAAATCCTACATTGTATCAACATTCATTCAAACAAGTATGCATCTTTGTGGGTATCGAGGATATGTATCCATCCACAAAGGTTGGACAAGCAACATGAATATTTACATTTATCCATTGTTACATTCTTTACTTATTCCATTGCAAGGTTAATTTCTATATAGGGTCTTGACCAATGAAATCCACTCCTACCCCCAAAAAAAATTCCCATTTATTGTGTTTAGGTGAAGATTTGTGGAGTTTTGGATTTAGAATTATAAATTTGAAGATATAGTATTAGTCATTGTTGTAAAACCTTCAATTTTATCCCTCTTAATTATATGTCAAAACCAGTTTGACCTATACCCAAAAAGTTGACCTATACCTATAATGTCAACCTATTCCTGAATTCTAAGATTTTCACAATTGGTAGATTCATTCCCCTATGTTTCGTATCTAGAATAATTTCCAAATTTGACACAGTCTGATAGAGTTTAAATAAGTATATTAAGGGCATGATAGATAAGTATAATTCAATTTTCTCCTAGATTATGGTATAAATTAATATCTTGAAAGAGAGTATCCCCTCTTCCAAATAATAGTTGAATGCTATTATGGAGAATACTAATACCTTGGCGACATGAATAAGTGAGCTAAAGGAAGACCATGAATAGAGGGTAAAAATATTAGAGGATACCCTTAAATTGATACAAGATAAAGTCAAAGATATGGTGGTGGTTAGAAATAATTCCTTGGAAAACTCCATTTAGGGCCTTGGGAAGTTGAATTATCAAGCAACACATTTAGAAGCTTTTTCCAAGGATATCAATGATGCCCCTTCTCTAAGCAATAAGTTGACTAGAAAAGCCCATTTCAGGGACATGGATTTGGCCAAGAGAATGTATGTTGTTGTTGAAAAAGAAAATATGAGAATTTTTCCTCATCCTGCTACTAGGTAACGTAGTAAGGAGAAGGGGATTAACCCCCATTGATAATTTAGTGAGTAATTTTAGGACCATTAATGTAGACTATTAAAAAGAATGTAGATTTAGTCAAATTTTGTATGTAGTTTGGGTTGATTTTCCCTATTTTATGATCCCTTTTTTTTGGAATTAGTCTAGCTATTGGTTTGTTGGTAGTTCTCATGTTTAATTTTTTTACATTCTAAACTTGGGTTTCTAGTTCCTGTAAAACTATTTTCCCTTAATAAAAAAATCACTATTATGAATAATAAAAGAAAAGATAAAAGCTACTAGTTAGACTATCTAACCCTTACAATCATTATTTTTCCTTTTACAAATTACTGCAATTTGATCTTTTCTTCAGTCAATTTTATTAACTGGTGTAATACATCATTTTGCACCTTATATCCTAATTTCAACATGTTGTAATAATATATGTCATCTTTGGTAGGGGAAAAATGATTTTTTATTTTAGCTCCCTCTGAGCCAAAGCCTATGTGACCTAATTTCTAGAGATATTTTATGCAGTGGAACTATGTGGAAACTCATCTTTCTATTTCAATATTTTCATCATCTCCTTTCTGAATTTTTCAATATTTATTTTCTTCTAAATGTCTTTTAATGAACCATCATTCTTTGCACTTATATTTCCGTAAAATTTCACAAGGTGCCCAACTTTGTTGCAATTGTAGCATTTACCATTCCTTAATTTTACGTTTCCCTTGTATACAATAAATCTACATTGGTTATCTTTATGTCCAAAGACACTTCTTATTTGACAACGACCATAGAATGGTCGTGTTCTTTCATTATTTTTATTATGCATGTGTTGGAATCTACATTAACTAGCCTTATGACCAAACATTTTACAAGTAAAGCATTATCTCCAAAAGGGTCTACTATTTTGATTTAATCTACTACATTCTAAAGACTTATGTCTAAATTTATTATAATAGAAATATAATCCATTATTTATATGTATCTTTGACCCAATTTTTTCTTGACAAAAGGACTTCTTCCTTGATCTTTTTTGATTCTAAGGTATTTCTAAATTTTATTTACATTTGTGGTAGGTGGTTTAATTTTATTGTCTTCTTTCAGACCGACTTTCCCTTTGACTTTAGTCTTTTGATGAGAGGACTCACCTACTTTAAACCCTAAGAAACTTTTTTCTTTTCTTTTGAAGCCTTCTATATGGCCATCAATTTATCAATGTTTTCACTACTCATCTTGAATTTATCTTCTTCATTATTTTTCTTTTCTACCTCACATTTAAAAACACTAATTGTTCCAATTTCTTACATATCTCTATCTTTTTTTTAATGGATTCATTTAAGCATTATTTTGTGTTTTTATCATCTTCAACTTGCAGCTTCAAGGTGACAATAATATCATTTATTTCCTTCAATTCTTCACTATCTTCTTTGCATCATTCCTTGAATTTCTTGGTTTCTTCCCTTAAGTTTCTTGATGCGAGCTCCTTTAGGTCTTTATTTTCATTTTTGTTTTTTCAAGACTTTCTAGAGCTTCTTTTAGTTCTCTATCTTTGTAATATTATCCTTCAATCAAAAACCCTTCTGAAGTGAATCTAGGTACCGTATGTTCAACATTCTACATTTCCTCAAGGATGTTAGGCTCAATTGAGAGACCTTTATCTAATACCATTTGTTAAACATCTAATATACTAAGAGGGGGTTGAATTAGTATATTTGTTAAACAAATAAAAACTTTAAATAACCATCTGCATAACATAATTAATTGTTAGAATTAAATGAGAGCATTACGAATAAATCATAACATTTAACACCATTATTTAAATACATGAAAACCATAATATGGGTTAAACCATGGAGAGGATTAAATCTCAATAGATTATATCTGGTTATAAGATATTATAACAATTTATTGTCAAAGGGCTCACTAGCCTTATAAGGCTCATTGCCAAAGAGAAGTCACTTTTAAATTATACAAAATGAATGGGTAAGATCACATCTTACATATGCATGAGATATATTTACAATAGGGTTCAATATACCAATTTTCCACACTTCCTCTAAATTTTGTTGTTGTAGACTATTACTACATTAAATATTCACATTATATCTATATTAATTTTTTGCAAGTTATACACATATTCCAATACAAGTATACAATATGTCAGCCCATAAAGTGTCCAAATAGTAGGTTTACACAAAAAGTGTTTACACACATTATCTCACTATATAGGTACACAAATTTCTTATCAAAGTTAGCCCCCCCAAAAACCTTCTCTACAAATATTATTTTTCACACTTTACCACTGTCTCATCCTTGACCCAATATTGTAGATCTGTAAATGACCATACAATAATGTATGGTCACACATATTGACCTATCACATTTGTAGAAAAATAGTGTATTTTCTTCAAGGTGCATTCGAGAGTAACAACCTTACTACATAGTCCAGAACTAGCACCTATAAACTTGAACATTCATGAATCTCTATCATATTTACATCCTACCAAAATCTTGTGGTATTATTATAACATATAGAGAAATGTGAAATAAAAAAAACTTAGGCCTATAATATCTATAAAATCTAATTGAAAAAATAAATGATATCAATGACAACATTTTAACAAAGCCTTCTTAGAAAATGTACCTCAAAAACCTACCTATGATCATGTAAAATGTGAATCACTAGATAGACATTTTGTTAAGATAAATTTTGATAGATCCTCTAGGGTCCAAATATAGGCATTTACACTTTTGGATATGTGTTTTGGGACTACAAAGGAAAGCTAATTATTGTGATTTCCATGAAACTTCCCAATTTCATGAATAAAAGTTTGAAATATAATGCTCTTCTTCAAGGTATAAAGTCACCTCTACAAAATACACACACACACACACACACACACACATAGGAGAATCCAAATTTATTTATCTACCCTCATCTCTAAGAAAGTAGTTAACTAGTAGATTCAATACATTATGGCATAGTCTAGAAGTTGTTACTAAGGTTCTTGAATTTCAAAGTGATACATTGTTATAGAGAAGCTAATAATTTTCTAATTGGTTAGCCAGTTTATCTTATGAATTATAGGAGGAAAAATTAGATTTTAATTTAGAGAAATTAATTACCCTTCTATAAATTTCTTTGGGAAGATCTATCAATAAACACCTAGTTCAAGAACTAGAGATGGAAAAGATAACTAACTAAGTTGACATTTTATATTTGTGTAATCATGTTTTCAAGTGGAGTACATAGAATATTTATCTCATCTATGTCCATTTTTGTTTGCACATCATAGGTACCTAAGTTTGTATTAATTGTTTTTATATCCTAAGGAAAGATGAGTATGAGTATTTGTTCATTCGTAAGTGTGTATGATATCATATCCTAGCTTCCTAGATGATATTCATTTCTAAATTTATCTTTACATTAGCATTTTGGACACCTAACCTTTGACACATAGAGAACTTAGAGGGAAGATACATGAAAGACCCTATCTTTAATAATAACTAAGTATGATATTTTGATACATAGGGAAAGCTGAAAGATATCTAGTTGATCTCATAACCTATTATCAATGTGTTTCATCATTCCATGAAATTTGGCATGTGCAATGATAAGATGTCAAGGTATACAATGATTAGAAAGGGTCTTAAAATTGATATGGACATCTATAAATATAATGTACAACCATTTTCATCCCTCTTTTCCCTCTTTCCCTATTTTTACCTATTTTTTACATCAAATCAACTTTAATGGTTTATAACTCGATAAAAAAATAAAGTTCATTTAAAAAACAAGAAATGAGAGAAATTTGGCTCATGATTTATCAGAGCTAACCACTTGAGCTAGATTTTTGTGAGGAAAAACTAAAGGGATTGGGGTGCAATATAGACTACAATTGGCAAGGAATTCCTATATACTATGTCCCTAAGGAGTATTTTTCTATCTCAAATTTTGAACATTTTCCTTTCTAATCATTTTTATATTATTCAATATTTTGATCTCTTCCATTGAGTAGTTCAATTTTTTTTTGGGATGAGTGCATATGTGGTAATAAAATAGAATAGGTTGTCCATTTATTTGATTTTTTTGATGGTCAAGCTAGGGTTGGAGTACTTATCCTAGCAAATTTTTTTTATGAAAAACCAAGATATGATAGAGGTTATCAAATCCTCAAAAAATATTTTCTTAGAGAGAAATACAAGAGGTTTAAACATGATATGGGTCTTCTTTAAGATATTTTATCTTTGTCGGTGGTTATAAATTTTTCATAGTTCTTTTTATCCAATAAAAGAGTCATGGATGCAGCCCTATTATTGTTCACAAATTTTCAAAAGAAGTTAAACCATAAGGTTTAGAGCTCCAAAAGAAAAAGGGAAATATGGTTGTTGATGAAGAAGGTTTTTTTAATGCACGAAGTCATTTCTAAATAGGTCATTTTTTAACATTTTGGGGGTCCCATTTGCATTAGTTAGTTTTGAGTATTTTTTTTATTACAAATATATAAATTAGTTGTAATAGTGCATAGTTCAAAAGTTAAAGCTGAAGTATAGGTACATAATATTTCATATAGAAAGTAGATATAATCAATTTATAGAGTCATTGTTGGCTATTGGACATATTATGATTTTTTGTTGTATGGTTGTGGAATCTATGTTTTAGTTTTTGAAAAATCCATTTTGATAGCTAGGTCTTCCCATACTTATGGGAATTTTAGATTTAATATTGATACAAGTATATCCTACATGTCTTTTATCCCAAAAAAAATAATGTGATCAAGGTGGGACAATTATATTGACCAATATATATGATAGGGAGACCTATACTACTCCTTGAGCCAGGAAAGCTCAAACTCAAAGGTCACCTCTTAGACCTTTAAAGGGTGTATTTTCTCAACCTATCTCCTTAGGATAAAATAAGCAAGCTTCTCCAAATCTCATGGGTCTTCCCACCAGTTAGCTACCCTTCCTCCTTGAATTCACAAGTGTAAATTCATCACCAATACACCATGCCTACCATCAAAATTGAGAAGGGTTGAATTAATTGTATATGGGGGATTATAATATCATTTGATGCCATTTGACACTATCTTGGTAGATATTTTTTTACCGATATCAAGATTTCCTATTTTTAAGGCTTGTAGCCGTATTAGGCCTAAACTAGGTCTTTGAACTTGGGTTTTGCCTAATAGAACCTAATCTTGGTTCCAAATACCATTTTGGAAGAACTCAAATATTTTTAGGGTCTATGGTTTTAGAACCATTTGTATAGTACCTTATGCCTACTGAGTCTTCTTCCTAGAAAATATGTGTAATTGACTAGGTCTTTACGCAAAGCTTGTAAGATCAATTTCTCTAACTCTTTGCAATGGTTCCAATGCTTCCTCCAATCCAAAATACCACTCTCCAATCCTCAAATGTCATTACCCAATCCAACCCTCCATGAAAAAAATTACTGTCATGGGCTTACTCCTAACCAGGATCCTTTGTCTCACCTAGAGAAAGCCACCAAAATAAGCTCCCATCACTTTTGGAACCTCTACAAAAATAAATGGACTATACAAGGGTTCCACTTCACTTCATCCACGAGCCATCAAGTTTCCATGGAGGAAAGTCATTTTGTAACCATATTTACAATGCAAACACTTAAATTGGTAGGGTACAATTTGGCAAGGGTTTGGCATTACAATGAATAGAAAAAACTAATCAAAAAGACATAAGAACTATGTGTAGAGTAAGGAAATCCATGGAAGAAATGAAATTACATAACAAAAAGTCTACTTCAATCAAATTTTAATCATTAGTCTCAAAACTCCTCATACTATATGAAAATATCTAATAATTAATCATGAGATCTATCTTGGGAACTATGTTCTCATAATGACCAACCTCATACACTCACTCCTAAATACTTTTATATCACGTATAACCTTTTAAAAATGACCTAGCCTGATTCATAACTACTATTAGGGAATCTGGGTGCTGGCAATTTGGCTAAGTAGGATATCACAATATTGTCATTATGGAAACATATACTCATCATTGAGACAACATGATCAAAGGAATAAGTTTTGTATGAGCGCACATGAAAATTATCTAAGTATAACAGTGTTTACCAATCTTCACAGAGATAGTTTTGATTAGCGATGTTCACTGAAGTAGGTTTAGTGCATGTGAAATTGAACATAGATCATTCTATGTATATAAAAGCTACATCTAAGAGTGTAAGTATGTATGGCAGGTACGAAAAAAGATATCGATGTTTTACAGAGACAATATTGAGCCTACCAAAATAGAGTAGCAATTAGAATATGATTATATTGAGTTAAGGTATAATTTTTTTTATGAAAATAATGATTTAACTAATTAGGGATGACATCCTAGATGTTACCCCTAAGGCAACATATAATGACTTTATGTTTTGAGAAGAGTATAATGTATTGTAAGCTGACAGGAAGGTTATTTTGTAATAGCTTGTATATAAGTAAGAAAAATGTAATGAAAAGTAGTAGAAGTTGATATCTGATGTATATGATGTAAAATTGTAAGTTGTAAGAAAAGAAGCAAGTATTGTATAGCAGAGCGAAGAGCCTACAAAGCTAGATTAGAATAATAAAGTTATTCAACAACAGTAAAAGGTTTTTGTATTCTACCTTTTCTATCTGAAGTTATCATTGTATATTGCATGTTTGGGCACTGAGCTCATATTTCATACATGTTTGTTTTGTAAAAGCAACTCCTAATAGGGTTGAGGCTTCTAACAAGGCCTAAAGTCCTTTAAGTAGGACAAAGACACTATATGTATGTAATAGACTACTAATAAAGTCAATATCCTTAACCAAATACTTTTGATTAGTGGATCAGTTGTGGGTATCATCCCCACCAGGGTTTTCCCTTGGCCAGGGTTTCCTAGAGAACAAACATGGTATTATGAGTTCATTCATTTTATTGTTATTCTTGTTGTTTAGTTTACTTAGTTTAGTTTCTTATGCAAGAAACAAGTTAATTTCTTATATCTATAATTGGGAAAAACTAAAATTTTGTGAAATACGTATTCACCCCCCCTCCCCCCATCTCAGTATTTCCTATTTCTAACAATTAGTATCAGAGCATAGTTACTCGAAACAAAGTTATTCAGAGAAAGCCTAATAGCTTGAGTAAGATCTCTATGGATATGGATCAGTTGTAGAAAAATATTGATGAAGCTCTTGAACAAATTGATATTCTTACTAAAAAAAGAGATACAGTAAAGGAAAAATATGATAATGCAGAAGATTACAATGAAAAACTAAAAGAAAAGATAGAAGATCTGAAATCAAACAAAGAACCTACAAGTTAAGCCAAGGACTATGATGAAGTTTCAAAACTGAAGAAATAAAATGAGATCCTTAAACATGAACTAAAGATTATAAATATGAAATTAAGCTTGAAAGATGATAATAACAAAGATGAATCAAATTTGAAGTCTGAAAATGGAGATTTCAGATTTGAACTTACCAAAGTGACATCTAAACTTGAGACTACAAAATTGCAGTATGTTGAACTTGAGAAATACAACACAATTCTAAAATGAGAACTAACTCAGTCTAAATAACATCTTGAGAAACTATATTCTAGTAGTGGGGTATGTGCAGGATCATGGTATGCCAAAAAGTGGCAATGTGAAAAAAACTTATTTTCACTCATCCAAAAGCCCACAAATGCATATGTTGACTTTTTAGTAGGCCTAGGTGTTAGTACACCTGGCCAAGACAAAAGCCAAAGAAAAAGGCTTAATCATATATCTGATATTATCAGATATCTGATAATATTGGATATATGATATTTTCTAGTAAATATAACATTGTACCCCCAGCTGCGTTCAACATTTTCTCATTGCGAAAACTTGAACGCGGCTAAGGGTTTCAAATATCTAATTTGCAATACCCTATCTGATTTGTCTAGAAATATAAGGTAAGTCCAATCTTCAAATTTTTGTTATTTTTATTGTTTTTTAATAGAAATTTAGTTTTTATATAAAAATTAACCGTTTAAATGAGTTTTTGTATTGTTTTTTAAAATTCATTGTAATTATCTATTTTTTTTTCATTGTAATCAGACATGGAATCAGAAAACCCTCATAATGATTATTGGACATCTGCAGAATTAACCTCAAGTCCACCTTGGGTTACCTTTTCTCATTGGTCACAGGACTGCTAATTGTTTTAACTAACCTTGGTTAAGTCTAGCGAACCTAAGAAACCTTTAGTCACTGATTTGTTTAATGTTTTTATAACCCTAGGCCCATTCACCACTTGGCAATCTTTCATTTTCCCTAACTGCCTCATCAGTAAACACCTCAGTAGGCTCTGACAACGGACCCACTCAAACTGAGATTCCAATCTAACGATGGGTACATGATCTCATGACCGCCGAATATTCCTTCAGATCATACACCCACCATAGATCTTCATTAAGCCTTGACCCCACTGACACATCAGTCCACTTGGAAGTCTTCATTAGCACACAACAACCAATCATATTCAAGCACATTAGCACACCTAGCAACACAGTCCCATAGATTTTCCTTTTACTTCAACCAATGAGAAATGAGCATGTCACCTTGACTTGGCATTGGACCCACCTGACAAAGCTGAACATTTGGCAAATCAAATGGCAGGCATAAGATTGCATGTGTCAGAAAAGGGCTATGTAAAGATACGCTAGCTGTTGATCTTCATCCTTCTGACATCCCAACAAAGACTCTGACACGGTCTCACTAACATAATCCTAGTCACCACAATGTGGACCAATCAAATGTGAGCACATCAGCAAGAAAGGACCCACCGTTAGAACTTCAACAATAAAGAAAGATCAACAGTCAGCACATAATCTCATGTGTCAGAGAAACCCCATGAGATTACATGCCAGTCATTGATCTAAAAGGGACACAGTCCCCTGGGCCCGCTCTGATGAACTTCCAAATCATCACCAATCAACCAATGAAAATCTTCCACATAGGATGACATGGCATTAGATCCACTGACACACTGTAGCACTTCATCGAAAGGGAATCGACGGTTGGCACATGATCTGATGCTCTAACACAAACCCTTCAGATCATCAGACAGTTGTTACATCTCTTAATCGGGGACCCCACATAGAAAGACCGCCAGACCTTTTTAGCGAACACATGACTAAAGGGAAGCTAACCATTCATTGAGTCACTAGCCATTGAGAAATCACCATGAAACATTAAGCGACTAAGAGAATCACTACAGTTGCTGAATCGCAAAATGGCAAAGGTAACCGCCCGGGAAATAAGAGAGCCCGTGACCAACCAATAAGAATTTAGCACACATGGGAATTTGGGAACTTAAGTGGCCAATAAAGTAACAACAAATTATAACAAGGCTTAGGGTTTTCTAACACAACGGCTAGTTTTATGAATATTTTTAAGGACTTTTCACCTAGCCAGGGACCTAGAAATAGTTGCAGAGACCACGGGGAAATAGATAAAGCCATGAAATTTTGTAGAGTTCTTGGGAGGATAAAAATGCAAACCCTGAGATAGATTTTAGCCAAATTTGTATGCATAAGAAAATTTTGGGTAACAGTAATAAGTATGGAAGTTGATATAGAGTTGAGATAAGCAAAGAAGAAGTATGCAAAGACTAGTTAATATGTATTAGACCTTTGCAAGAGGTCAAAGCATCAACACATCAAATCAACTGATTAGATAAGTAGTGTCACAATGCCAGTTCATCCAATAGATATAGTGTGCATCTAAGATCAGAAGGTTGTAGCATTCACCACTTGAGAAGTGAGCTCTAGGATAGTGTGTCCCCACCCCTAACAGGGTTATTGTAAAAGACTCCTAACAGGGTCTGACCCTTGACAAGGTCACTATACTAAAATCTTTGTAAAGATCAACTCCTAACGGGGTTGCAAGGTCTCCTAACAGGGGTCACAATACACTAGTGCAAATTCTTAGTGGGTGTCAATTCCCACTAGGGTTTTTACCTATTTGGGTTTCCCCATAACCATATTAGTTTTATGTGTTGTGTTTATGAATCTTGATTATGTTAATGTTCATTTCATTACTTAATCATTCAAGTTAAGTTTCAAGAGTAAAAGAGAAGATTAATTATACTAAACATTGATTCACCCCCCCTCTTAGTGTTCCCATTCCTAATAATTGGTATCAGAGCTCTATTCCTTAGCAAAGAAGTTTAACCACTTGAGGAGATCATGGATATGATAGAAATGAAACATCTAAAAAAGAATCTTGAAGTTTCTCTTGAAGACCTTCATAGATCTAAAAAATAAATTGAAGAACTAAAAGAAAAAGTTAGTGATTCTCAAGTAGTCATCAAAAGACTAAGAAAAGATTTGAAAGAGTGTTCAAACAAAGATTTAGGGAAGATGGTCAAAAATCTAAATGAAGAGAACACGTCTCTAAAAGATCAGACTAAAGAGTTGGATGAAAATCTAACTAACAATCAAGAAGTGTATGATGAACAGATCAAAGAGAACCTTCAACTAAATGAAGAATTGAGGCAAGAAAATATGGAAATCTTGGAGCTAAGAAACATCAAAGAAAATTTGGAATTTGAGTTAAAAGAAGAAAAGAATCACATTGATAAATTACAAACAAGTGAGGATCTGATAGAATCTCAGTTATATGCTTAGAAGCTTAAAGGAGATACCACCGGCATTGGATTCAATCAAGGACAAAATCAGATTGATGAAATGCGAGAAAGGATGAAAGCACCAGAAGACACCACAGATGCTAAGGAGATAGGAAATCAGACTAAAGACAATACTAAACCATCTAAAGATAAGTGCAAGCCAGTAGACCAAACTTGTTATGCATGTAACAAGCATGGACACATAGCAAGTAACTCTAAAGAGGTAAGACCTTTCAATCGTTACTATTACTCATGCAATAAATTTGGTCATAAAGCTATGAATTGTAAAACAAGTCAGAAGAACAAGACTCAGCAAAATTAGAGAAATCAGAATCAACCAAATGCAAGAAGTTCCCAAAGTATTACATGTTAGATATGTAACTATAATGGTCACTTAGCTAGACAGTGTAAAATGGTAACCCATGTCAATGCACCAAAGAATTTAAGGCCTCTAGTTATTTGTCACTCTTGTTACAAGGCTGGAGACATCTCAAAGTTTTGTAGATCAAGAACACAAAGTCAAAAAAGTCCTAAAAAGCTAGAAGAATCAATTTTACATACCGAAGGAGAAGTCAAGTTTTTGAAAGCTTTAGAAGATGTGAGTTTGATTTGGAAAGAGGAGAAGAAGGATAAGGTTGATGAGAATGTATTGGATGCATCCACAGTGGATGCACCCTCTACATTTGGATGAATGACCCTCATGGTCATAGGGGGAGCTAATTTAGCTCTAGACCCCTACACGGCTTGTATACTCACCCTCAGAGTATGCACCTTTGGATTTAACCTTTTGGAGACTAGTAGAATCTATGTGCAAGAGCACACTACCTGATTGATTGCCTAATGAAAGTTGAAGATTTTGAGTGAAAGTCTAGTTTACACGGCAAGCATTAATGGCATAATTTTTCACTTTAAAGTATTCAGAGACTTATAGATCAATCATTTCATTTGAGTTTGAGTGATTAGAGAGCACTAAAGCCTTAGCAGTTGATTGAAAAGGATTGAAGTTCGATTCACCGGTGAAGAAGTGTATTTAATTAGTTACGGAAGCCCTAATCCATTGTGACAATTCAGAAGTTCTTGGAAACCTAATTAAAAGTGATAAACAAGTAAGTTATGGCTACTCCTATTGTGTTTGATGTTGCAAAAAAGAAGAGATACATTTTAAAGAGGTACCCTTTCAAATCTACCCTAGATGATTTAGAGGGAGCATTCTCCAAAACCCCTATGGGTGTTATGCATGTGAAAGACATCCCTGCATACATTTACTTTAAGAAGGAACTAGTAGGTCTTGACACAATTAGAGCGCACACAGAGACTATGATGAAACTAGATAAAAGCTTCCTTGATGAGTTTGCACAATTGGAAAACCAGCCCATAATTGAATATGCTACAGTGTATGAGTTTTATGAGTCTGAATGGATAAAGATTTCACTCAATAGAATTCATAATGACCTATTCAGGATAGGTGAGGTACCAGTGAGAATTACAGGAAATCTAATTCATGAGATGATAGGCCTCTCTAATAAAGGCATCATTCTTCTAGCGGGTAAGGATTTAAGGAAGATAGTTGACCAAACATGTAAGTCAAGAAGTGATAGGCACAGAATGACAATTGAGCCTATAGAGGAGAAAGACATCAAATTGATGTCCATGATATTCAGATATAGGTTTCAACACACCAGTAGGGTGAATAGTGTGTCTAGGGCCACTATTCTTGCACCAATAAGACTTTTGAAAGAAAATAGGGAGTTCAATCTAGGTGAGATCCTGTGGAAAGGTGTCAGATTTGTATTTGGACAAGAATTTACCTACAATGCCACATATATCCTTTATGGAATCTATTGAGAGTACACTCAAGGATTACATGACACTAGAATTGAAGACATTTAGGGCCAAAATGTAAATGAGGTACAAAATACCAGAGAGTATTGTTGAGAAATACAAGGGCAACATTTTCTTTATGGTGGAAACTGATGTAACTTGTATGGAAGCTATTGAGCCAACAAAAAAGTGGATCCATCCACTTGGATATGAGGTTGATGAAAAAATATTGGAAGCCTATGCTCAAGTACTACTATCAGAACCTAAGGACTGTAATGAACCTAGGTGGGGTACTTATGAGGAGAAAATGAGAGAATTTGATGCAGTTCTTAACAATGGAGCAACAAAGAGGAAAGTAGCTAAGGTTACTTCTGAGATACTCAAAATTCATGGAGTAACTCAGGAAGACCTTGACAATGCAAGACAAGAAAATATTTCTTTGGGAATTGAGAGCGCATCTATAGCAAAAGCTAAGGAAGATGATCCTAAGTTAAATAAGATCAAAGTTGAAAAGTTAGATAATCCAAAGAACAAACAGGAACAAATAGATGTTACCTCTTCTGCACCTAACGAAACAATTGATATTAAATCTCCTCCTAAGTATAAGGCAATGGCTAAGAGGAAGAAGGAAATTAGCACTAGTCACCTATCCTTGCGAGCAACTAGAAGTAAGAACACTCAAGCACCTCCACAAGTAGGTTTCAGACCTAGTCTTAAAGTGTTGAATACAAGGATTATTTATGAAGCAAGATTGGATTAGATAGGAAAGTTTTATGAGATGTAAAATGAAATAGAAAAATAAGCAATTCATGGAATGATCATCAAACATATGATTAAGTTCAAGAAGATAGTCTTGGAACTTAAGAAAACCATTCCAGACAATGTTTGGAATATCTTGGAATCCATGAAGAAATAGGTTGTTGAAGAAGATCTTTGGATAAGGGAAAATATTCTTGATGAAAGTCTCCCAGTGTGTTCCTTAGAAGAGAAAACACTATTGCTAGATCTGGTGAAGCCGTACCTAAGAACAAAGTTAAGAACTCTGCACATTATGGATAAAAACTTCGAGTTGATAGCCAAGGAAATAGATAAATCCTTTGAGAAGGTTTTTCTAATTAGGCACATGTATCTACCTACTGCGCCCAGAGCTCAAGTTCCCACAAAGGAAACCAAGGAGTCAGAGACCACAAATGTACTATCTATAGGTCCTTAAGATTCAACACCTATAGTTGAAACACCCACAGAGGTAGAAACATCTGTGCCCATGACAGAGACTCAAAAAGATGATACTATCATTATTGATAATGTAGAGATTGCTATGGCGGCTACAGATAATGAATTGGACAAGTTTGAAGAGGATTTTGTAAGCACACAAGAGGTTGAAAATCTATGTGGTGACAATTCACCCAAGTTACAACAAGAAGAAGAGGAGACAAGAAAAGAGATAGAAAAAGAAGAAGAAAAGAGACACAAAGAGAAGAAGAGAAAGAGACAGAAAAAGAGAAAGAAAAGATAGAAGAAAAGAAAGGAGAAGAAGAGGTAAAAGGAAGTGAACCAATAGATGAGCCATCTATTAAAATGATAATCAAAGTAAAGAAAGAAGTAATGGATACTCCCATCACTCCATTACCCTCAGCATCATTTTTGTCAAGTTTGACACCTGACACCACTAGTCTGGACTCTTGGGGAGAAAAAGACCTAATCAAGATCAGTGTCTTAGCCATGGAGAAAGAAAAGGAGAAAAAGGTAATGAGAAACCCCCTATTTGTTGAATTAGTCAAAATTTTAAATAGCTTTCTACCTTTAGACAACAAAGTGTCTAAGGTCCATTCAGTTGATGATGTAAGCACAATTCTCTCAAACTCCAAGACTAATTTTTCTAGGTTGGAAGAATCTGCATCCCTAGTTACAGAAGAGAAATACATGAAGAAGAGGCTACATGAATTGGTTAGAAACCTTACACTTGACCTAAGTTCACTAAAGATTGGTCAAGCATCCTTGAAGGAGTTTGCAGCAAAGGGAAGGAAAATCATTATTAATTGTATGAACCAAGATAAGTTGATTGGTGATCATTACAAGAAAATCCAAGAAGAAAAAGAAATGATAAAAAAAGTAAGGAAATCAATTGAATACCCCTCCACTGATGTGAACATGTGCAACAATTTATATCAGGGGTAGTTAGAGATGATAGAAAAGGCTGAAAAAGAGATGTCTAAGATAAGGGCAAGGCAAACACAACTCGGGAATGCTCTTGTGCACCGTCTCTAGATATTCTAAATCAAAACATCAAGGAGATCAATGCCACCGTGGTGACATATGATCAAGGTGCTAGCACAAACTTGGATTAGATGTCAAAGATGCAATATGCATTATGCACCCATCTACAGATAGTTAATACACTGATTTCATTCTAGAAGCAAGAGATCCAAAACTTATAGATAGCATATTTGGATGTCCTCACATTGTAAGTACTTGTCAAGATGCTTTTTTGAAGCACCTTTTTCATTAATGTCAAAGGGGAAGTATTGTATATAATATGGAGTCTTACATATATGTAAAGAAGATGTATTGTATAGAGTCCAAGGGAGATATAAGATAAAGTATGTTAAAAAAAAAATTATATACGAGTACAGTTAGTAAGTTTGCCATATTTCTTTGTTGCTATCAATGAAAAAGGGGGATATTGTTGGAAAGTTGACTATACTATTGTATATGACTAGATACAGCATTTTCATTATGGAAACAAAGTCATATAGTGTTTTGGATTCAACGCACATTATCAAAAAATCATAATTTGGCTAAGTATAGAAGACTAGACAGTTTGCAAAGTACCAAAAGGTTAGAGCATCAATACAAATGTGTATGACCTAATTAAGGTATGCACCCTTGAAGTTAAGCTTGTATGTATGTATTCATTCTAAGTCTAAGAGTGCATGATCAGATGAGACCATACGACGAAGATACATATAGTTAAAGAGGTACAACCAGTGAATGCTAGAACAGAACAGAGTATGCAACCAACTATTGGTAATTTGATTAGCCATGATAATATTGTTTTGTAAAGGCTATGTGCCTATTTTATTTAGGTTTTAGACATGTAATTATTTTTGTATCTAAACACTCTTGAGCCAATTCAATTGGAAGTGTTGTATGTAATCGGTTATAGGCCGACCTAGTTAATTGTTTCGATAAGTGCATATAAATATGAGATGTGCCTTTGTAATAAGTATGGAAGTTGATATAGAGTTGAGATAATAAGAGAAAAAGTATACAAAGATTAGTTAAGATGTATTAGACACTTTCAAGAGGTCAAAGCATCAGCATATCAAAGGAATTGATCAGACAAGTAGTGTCACAATGTCAATTCATCTAATAGATATAGTGTGTATTTGAGATCAGAAGGTTGTAGCCTTCACCACTTAAGTAATGAGCTCTAGGATAGTGTGTCCCCACCCCTAATAGGGTTATTGTAAAATAATCCTAATAGGGTTTGACCCTTGACAAGTTCACTATACTAAAATATTTATAAAGATCAACTCCTAACAGGGTTGCAAGGTCTCCTAACATAGATCACAATACAGTAGTGCAGATTCTTAGTGGGTGTCAATTTCCATCGGGGTTTTTACCTATTTGAGTTTCCCCATAACCATATTTGTGTTATGTGTTATGTTTATGCATGTTGATTATGTTAATGTTCATTTTAGTACTTAAGCATTCAAGTTAACTTTCAAGAGTAACAAAAAGGATTAATTATACTGAACACTGATTCACCCCCCTCTTAGTGTTTCCATTCCTAACACTTTTTATGTGTTCCATTTGTGTTCAGTTGATGACAAAGGAGGATATGGCATAGGTGGAGGGGTCCACACTTTTGGCCATATCATTTGGTCTTGACACTTGCACAGTACATATGTTTTAATGTACTCATTTGTTTCCTTTTAAACTATGATAATAGTATATGTACATTATTTTCTAATTTTTATATCATCTTTTACATACTGATGCAAGTGTCACCAGTTGCCACCAGGGGGAAATGTGAGGGGGTTTAGGTGTGATTCATTGATAAGGGAAAGTTAATTAAGTAATTTAGTTTGTTTATGCATACATGTATACTTGTCAGTTGTGCATACTCCTTTTTAATTTACATGGTTTATTTGACAAAGTGTGGCATATGATGATGTCGTGAGACCCTATCATCATGATAGAGTCATAGGAATATCCATTCATAATTATAGACCCATGATATGTACATTTATAAAGCTATTTGTGTATATTTTACTATCAAGTATATATAATATGGTCAAGTTATGATAGTATGAATTATCTATTTGACTTTTGTAGGTCACTCCTAGTTTGAGGGAGGTAGAACACCAAGGGGTTGTATTGCTGATGACTCAGCCAACAATCCCTGAAGAAAGTTCAACACGGGTAAGTTTTAATGTTAATTCAATTATTTTATAAACATATATTTTCTACCAAGTATTTGATATTAAATAGTATAACTCATCGATCAATCTCATGTTCACAAACATATATATAGGTGGGAGTCAACATTGGTGGCACTATTCCTGTGATACCAAAGACATATATTAGGTCTCCTATCCACCGGAGGAGACAAAGAGGTGAGGTATATGAGAGTTCAATTTTAGTTTAATTTTTTTTTAATATTGTTGACTATAATTTTGAATTTTAATCTAACTTGGGGTTTCACTTTTTTCTTTCAATGCAAGATCCATGAGAGCCAAAGAATACTTCAAAGAGGCTACATTTTGATGATCCACCAGTAGAATAGGATGTCCTAGAAACATTTGTAGTTGAACTTATTATTTTGAGATGTCATATGACAAATTTTGAGATGGCCTATGCCACATTGTATCTAAATATGTTGACATGTAAATATGTACAGAATTATTGTTCATTTTGATATATATGAAACTTGATATTTGATCCAATTTGTTAATTACATGTGTTCATTTATTTATTGTTAGTATGTAAATATGCTTGTGTGTATGTACTCATGTGTATGATTTATGCCTTAAGTATATTCATGTATATTCAAGTACATTCTTCATAACCTAAATTCATGTGTATGGGCTACATGAATGACTTAAGTAAATTCATGTGGTATGGTTTATAATCTATGTGCTACATGTATGCTTCATGACTTAAGAAAATTTATGTGTATGCTTTATGTGTTGTGTGTTCACATGTTTAATTCATCATTTGAGGTATATAAGGATAATACATTGTTATTATCATCCTTCCATGGAATCTAGGCCTTTGATTCCATGGAAAGGATCAAGGTTACAAGTTACACTTCCAAAACAAAAGAAAACTAATAAAAATCATAATTTATGAGATTTCCACCATTGATGATGTCTTTGACCTTCTTCAACCTCTTATTTTCATTCAGTGACTTCAATGTCTAACTCAACTCAAGGATTCTACAAACAACTTGGAATCCACTCAAGGAGTTAACCTCAACTTCAACCATTTATCTTATATAGCCTTTTTAGGCCTGTCTAGTAGCCCTACAAATACTGAAATTGACAAATTACTCTTGAAATATCCAAACAACCTAAAGAGGAATTTAAATTTTCTAATACCCTTTTTAGAGTTATTAAATTTATCTCAATCTCAGTCCTTCATCATTTGACTGGTGAATACTTTCTCCACCCTCTAGCTCTCCATGTAGGCCTAATTATCCCTTGCTCAAAGAAGTGAATCCTATCCCCACTTATCTCCAAGACTCAAAGAATTGAGAAAATGTTGTCGAACCAGAGCTAATGGCTTAGTCCATTCGGTGCCAAGATGAATGGTTTGGAAGAAACCCAGTGGTACAACTTTCAACTGATCCTCACAACAAGCATTAGCATCAAGTGAGACTGGCATGCCAAATAAAAAAAGATTTGAATCTCCCAAAATGGAGAGAGGTTATTGTATGTCTTAGAAACATGGTCTTGTATCATCTCATGAATTGAGGATACCTCTCACGGAGTCCAAGAATTGATCCTTGAAAGTTCACTCCCCAATTGTGCTTAGTGCACCCTGGGGAAACTTTGGTCTGACATGGTCTAGAATGTTCTACTGACTCAATGGTTGAAATGGGGTTGTTCCTAGAATTTACCCACCCAACAAGAGCTAATGGCATAGTCCATTTGGTGTTGGGATGGACAGTTTAGAAGAAACCCATTGGTGCAACTTTCAACTGATCCTCACTATAAGTTTTGGCATCAAGCGAGACTAGCGCGCAAAATTCAAACAAATTTGAATCTACCTAAGCATAGAGAGGTTATTGTAGGCCTCAAAAATTCATTCCTATAGCATCTCATGAATTTTTGATACCTCTCATGGAATTTGAGAACCGAGCCTCAAAATTTCTTTGCCCAATCACACTTAGTGCACCTTGGGGACACTTTGGTCTAGCATGGTTTGGAATGTTGTACTAACTCAGTGGTCAAAATGGGGTTCTCCCTAAAGTTTAACCATCCAAATGGAGCTAGTGGAATAGTCCATCAGTGCCGAGACAAATGGTTTAGAAGAAACCCATTGGTGCAACTTTCAATTGACTCTCATTGCAAGTTTTGGCATCGAGCGAGACTGGCGTGCCAAATTCAAACAAATTTGAATCTCCCAAAATGGAGAGAGGTTATTGTAGGCCTTAGAAACATGGTCCTTTAGCATCTCACAGATCACCAATACCTCTCACAGATTCTAAGAACCAAGCCTTGAAAGCTCACTGCCCAATTGTGCTTAGTGCACCTTCGGGACACTTTGGTCCGACATGGTTTGAAATGTTCTACTGACTCAGTGGTCAAAATGGGGTTGTTCCTAGCATTTACCCACTAAATCAGAGCTAATGGAATAGTCCATTTGGTGCCGAGACTAATAGTTTGAAAGAAACCTATTGCTATAACTTTCAACTGACCCTTGCTGCAAATTTTGACACCGAGCGAGATTGGCATGCCAAATTCAAACAAATTTAAATCTCCCAAAATGGAGAGAGGTTATTGTAGGCCTTAGAAATGCAATCCTATAGCATCTCATATATTTTTGATACCTCTCATGGAGTCTAAGAACTAAGCCTAGAAATTTTTCTTCCCAATTGTGTTGAGTGCACCTTGGGGACACTTTGGTCCAGCATGGTCCGGAATGGTCTACTTACTCAATGATCAAAATCAGGTTGTTTCTAGTGTTTACCCACCCAATCAGAGCTAATGGAATAGTCCATTCAGTGTTAGGATTAACAATTTGGAAGAAATTCATTGGTGTAACTTTCAGCTGTCCCTCACTACAAGTTTTGGCATTAAGCGAGACTGGCGTGCCAAATTCAAAAAATTTGAATCTCCCATAACAAAGAGAGGTTATTGTAGGCCTAAGAAATGGAGTCTTGTAGCATCTCATAGATCACAAATACCTCTCATGGAGTCTGCAAACTAAGCCTCAAAAGTTTTCTGCCAAATCATGCTTAGTGCACCTTAGGGACACTTTGGTCTAGCATGGTTTGAAATGTTCTACTAAATTAGTGGTCAAAATGGGGTTGTTCCTAGCATTTACCCACCCAACCAGAGCTAATACAATAGTCCATTTGGTGTCAAGACTAATATTTTGGAAGAAACCTATTGGTGCAACTTTCAACTGACCCTCACTGCAAGTTTTGACATCAAGCGAGACTGGCGCACCAAATTCAAACAAATTTGAATCTCTCAGAATGGAGTGACATTATTGTAGGCCTAATAAATGTAGTCCTATAGCATCTCATAGATTGCTGATACCTCTCACAGAGTCCCATAACCGAGCCTTTAAAGTTTTCTTTCCAATCGTGCTTTGTGCACCTTGGGGACACTTTGGTCTGGCATGGTCTGGAACGTTCTACTAACTCTATGGTCAAAATGAGGTTGCTCCTAGTGTTTACCCTCCAAAATAGAGCTAATGAAATAGTCCATTTAGTGTTGGGATGAATGGTTTGGAAGAAACCAATTGGTGCAACTTTCAACTGACCCTCACTACAAGTTTTGGCATTGAGCGAGACTGGCACGCCAAATTCAAAAAAATTTGACTCTTCTAGAAAGCAAAGAGGTTATTGTAGGCCTTAAAAATGTGGTCCTCTACCATCTCAAAAATCACCAATACCTCTGATCATGTCTAAGAACCAAGCCTCAAAAGTTCACTTCCCAATCATGGTTAGTGCACCTTGGGGATAGTTTGGCCCGGCATGGTCTGGAATGTTGTACTGACTTAGTGGTCAAAATGGGATTGTCCCTGGCATTTACCTACCCAACCAGAGCTAATGGAATAGTCCATTCGGTGCTAGGATGCAATCCTTGAACACTATCCCTTCACCCCAGGGAATCACCATATTACTTTTGACACATTCGACCAATTTTGACTCAGTGACTCCAACTATTACATCATTTGACGATACAAATGTACATGGAATTAAGATAATACAAATGTAAGGATCCAAAATTAAGACAATACAAATTATATAAGAATACAACATTCATAGTAAGGAAACACATTTTTTTCACTTTACATGGCATTAAGACGATACAAATGTGGGCTCTTAATATTTGCAAATCAACCCCATGGGCTCTTTTATATTTCAAATTTTGCATCTAATTTTTTATATACAAAATTTGGCATCTAAATATGCACATTACATTTGATTGTTGTTTTTATATACAAAATTTGGCATCTAAATATGTACATTACATTCGATTGTTGTTTTTATATACAAAATTTGGCATCTAAATATGCACATTACACTTGATTGTTGTTTTTATATACAAAATTTGGAATCTAATTATGCACATTACATTCAATTGTTGGTTTTATATACATAATTTGGCATCTAAATATGCAAATTACACAACTATATATAAAAAATGAGTGTCCTTTTCACTCCAATCCCTACATTCGAAAGGCAAGAAGAAAAGTTAATAGAGAATATAAGAAGTTTATATAGGTTTGAGAAAAAGATTATGAACATGTATAAATAACTAGACTAACCAAAGAACATGACTAGACAATGCATAGTGAAGTTTACCATCATAAAAGATGGGCTAATAAAATGCACACCTCAATCTTCTATATCTATCATATATGTATCCAACTGCATTTACAATCCACATACATAATCAAGTTTATTGGCTCAATCAAATAAAGCAAAAAACTATAATTAATTTATTGAACGTAATCATAATAAACATGGAAAACCTTGTAACTTGAGTTGAACTTACCTATTGAAGTGTGCCTAAAGGGTCATCTCTATGCTTGAGAGTATTCAATATTGTTTCATGATCAGCAGTACTAATAGTCCAAAGTTCCTTTGTCTTTGGTTTTCCTTGATGTTTCAACAATTTAACAGTGGCTACTATAACAAGGTGTGAATATATGAGAATGGTTTTGCTTCTCATAGCCTCCAAATGAAGGAATGTCATTATTTTTAATCATATATGTGCGCAACCATGTTCCTGCAACATGTGATCCTATTGGATATGTGAACATATCATCATCTTTCGTTGGTTGTGCAAGTTTTTTCTTTCCTCGTACACAATGTACTAACCAATAATTTGATCTCTCATCATTCCCTTATGGAGAAACCAATGCAAAAACATGTCCTAGCCATAGAAGATCTAAAATATGGTCGTAGTCAAGTGAACAATCCATGTCATCATTTATTACAAAGACTGTGAGAGATAAAGAAATAAGGTAATGTGGAACCCATGTATCAACCCACTCATTTGACTCACACTGAACACAACTCGGACAATAACAAGCTAACTCTTGTGTCCAAATGGTTCATGTACTAGCATTTGAGCTTTGAAATGAATGCATTTTTGAAGAATCTTTCATAGTTTGACAATCCAACCTATCTCCTATTATGTCCAACTCAACTAGCCAAAAGAATCTATGCACCACTGAATCAAGAGTCCCCCCTATGACAATGTTAAAGTACACCAATCAACAATAGAATGAGCATCAATGATTTCTACACCTGAAATCCTTACTTTCTTCTTAACTAGAGCTCTCTTTATGCATGTACCTACTCCATCATGATCCCCTTTTCCATGACCAGCCTAAAAAAAATCCAAATATGAGATACACCTCTCTCTACATGCATTCCACATAACAAATAAAATATATGAACATTTTTTAATTGACCTGTGCAGTTATCTGACCAAATGAGATGTCTATCCATAACAATATTATTTTCCCACACCCACTCAAAATAATTCTCAAAGAAATGTTAGACAAACTTGGATGAGTGTGATCTATCATTGCTCATATAAAAATGGTTCTCTCTGATTATATTCCAGTCATCTTCTGTACTATCAGGGGAATGTCTATATGTTATGTGCACAAAAATAGAAACCTGAATAGAATTGTAATATTGAGCTTGCAACTCATTTTGGGACTGCAATGTATAGTTCTCTGCAAAGTCAACAACCGATAGAATAGTTCCAATCAGGAAAGTGTCCTTACACATCCTGAATTGTTGATCCAACCACTGAGACCTGTGACTATGCCTTCCATGCTTGTAAAAAAGATTCTTCTTGAAATATGAAATAAAATCAGGCACATTGCATTATTTAGTAACCAAATCACATATAGAGCCTTCATCTCCACTTTTTAATGTATATTTCACAATTTCATATACTTGTTGTGTACAATTGTCTTTTCAAAATCATGTTCACAACCCTCATGAAAACATTCAACAAACTTCACTAGCCCACCACACTCTGAGAACTTGTCATTTAAGCAATATTTTCTATAAAATAAGGATCCATCATCTCTAGGGCATAAAAAATGATCTAGAAAGTCTCTTGATGATTTTGGAAGAGCACTTGCACCACACTCCTCCAACATTTCACTACTATGCAAAGTAGAATGAATGGATCATAACAATTCATGGTGCATTGAAAACTCCACATGATATTTGCAACAACAATTATTTCAAATCTTAAGAGGCTCACAAAAAAAGACTTCAGTGCCTCAAAAGCTCTTTGTGATATTTTCAATGTTGGATGTGTCTCATAAATTTTTTTGAACAACATTGTTTGACTCACCTCCAAATAATGTTTGGGATGCGGGGTACGGTCTCGAATGCCAATTCTCAACTTCAAGACATCCTTCACATTTGGTAACACTCTTGAGTTAAATTGCCAAAATAGTTGAATTTAATCCTTCACAGCATTGGTAACCTTCTTATCACAATGTGAAAGTCTCCCACCATAAGCCCATGTATCATTTTGAATAGGACCATCAAGTCTTTCTCTTCTTGCAAGTGCTCTATCCAAAGTTTTATAATTTAGATTCAATTCAATGAAAGTTTGTCTCATCAAATGAGCCTTTCTCAAATGATGACTTACTAAGGAGGTTGTAATAACCCTTCTAGAGGATCTCTTATCTTTTTTCTTTGTAGTCTTCCCAATGGAATTGAGAGCACTGAAAAGATTTCTCACAATAATAGCATTCCTCTCCTTTTTCTTTTTCACATTAATCTTCAATTTGACTAGTATACGTCTCATCTTCTACATCTTAAACAATTGCACAAACATTTGACATTGCTCAACCAACGTCTTGTGGCTAAAAAATTGATCAAAATTTTTTGAAACCCACAACTGAATGGTTCTTTCTAGTCTCTTGTGATTGAAATTTCTCATTATGTTCTCATCAATTTCAAGTAACCATTTAGTTGTTCTTGAATGTCTCAATTTTGAAGTTTGTCTTTCTTCCTCTCAAGTCCTCCAAAGGGACTTCATTTCTCATATAATTTGGAGATGTGTTACGTTGATCTAGTTCTTATGTACCATTATCATTGTTAATTCCTTAATATTCCATCACTGGATTGTCATTGACAATGTCCAAACTTCCATTGGCCACATCTATATGTTCATTTTCAAAACCTACATTTTCATCTTCAAAACCTAAATTCTCATTTTCATCTTAAAATCATGTTCTTCACTTGAAACTATTGGAAAGTTGGCTGTATTGATGTATATGACTTGATATAGTGTTGTAATTATGGAAACAAAGTCATATAGTAGTTTGGAGTCAGTGCACTTGATGAGAAGATTAGAAATTGGTTAAGTGTTGAAGACTAGACAATGTACAGAGTTCCTACAGCTTAGAGCATCAGCACACATGCATACATCTAAGTTATGGTGTGCACCATAGAAGTTAATTTAGTAAGACTATATTCATGCTTAGTCTATGAGCACATAATCAGATATACAAGGATGAGAAAGATATAGTCAGTTGAAGTTGCACAACCAGTATGTGCCAGTGAAGAAAAAAGCAAGAAACCGACAGTTATCATTTTGTGTTGTGAATATATTCTAATGTTTTAAAGGCTATGGGCTTATTATAATTAGTTTTTTGACATGTATATATGTTTGATTGTAAAAATGCTTAAGCCAATTCATTTGGAAGCATTGTATGTAATAGGTTTAAGGGCCGACCTACTTGTTTATTTTATATGTGCGTATAAATATAAGATGCACCCATTGTATTTGGTATGGAAGTGGATAGAGAGTTGTGATAAGAAGAGAAGAAGTATGAAAAGAGACTATAAGATGTATTAGAGCTTTGCAAGAGGTCAAAGCATCAATGCATCAAAGGAACTGATCTAACAAGTAGTGTCATAGTAATAGTTCATCCAGTAGATATAGTGTGTATCTAAGATAAGAAGGTTGTAGCCTTCACCACATGAGTAGTGAGATCTTAGATAGTTCATCCTCTCCCCTAATAGGAACAATTGTAAAAGACTCCTAAGAGGGTCTGACCCTTGACCAAGTCTACTTTACTAAATATATTGTAAAGAAACTCCTAACAGAGTTAAGGATCTTCTAACAAGGATCATGATACACTAGTACAAAATATTAGTGGATGTCAATTCCCACTAGGGTTTTTACCTATTTAGGTCTCCCCTAACCATATTGGTGTCATGTGTTGATTTCATGTTTCATGTTTATGTGAATGTTTATTTCAGTTCTTAAGCATTTAAGTTTTGTTTAAAGATTAAAGTAGAAAAGATTAAATATAGTGAACACTGATTCACCCCCACCCTTTCAGTGTTCCCATTCCTAACAATTGGTATCAGAGCTCTGGTCCTCAGCAAATAAGTTTAACCACTTGAGGAGATTATGGAAAAATTAGAAATGAAACATCTAGAAAGAAATCTTGAAGCTGCTCTTGAAGACCTCGACAAATCAGAAAGAGAAATTGAAGAACTAAAAGAAAAATTCAATGATGCTCAATTAGTTATCAAAAGACTAAGAAAGGATTTGAAAGAATTCTCTAACAATGATCTAGGAGCAAAGGTCAAGAAGCTGAATGAAGACAATGCATCAATGAAAGAACTACTTGAAGAATTTGATGTTAAACTGATTAACAATTATGAATTCTATAATGAACAAGTCAAAGAGAACCTTCAACTCAATGAAGAACTAAGGCAAGAAAACATGGAAATCTTGG
This sequence comes from Chamaecyparis obtusa, assembly GCA_027943335.1. Taxonomy (NCBI): domain Eukaryota; kingdom Viridiplantae; phylum Streptophyta; class Pinopsida; order Cupressales; family Cupressaceae; genus Chamaecyparis; species Chamaecyparis obtusa. The sequence goes on from BSBK01004549.1 coordinate 329,859, forward strand.
AAGTAAGGAATAGCAAAGAAAGCTTGGAGTCTGAATTGAAAGATGCAAAGAATCATATTGAAAAATTACACACTAGCTCAAAATTTGATAGAATCTCAGTTGTATGCAAGAAGAGCCAAACAAGACACTTGCTATATTGGATACAATGAAGCAAAAAATCAGATTGACAACATGTGAGTAAGAAAGGATACACAAAAAGACTCTACTCATACTAACAAGACTGAAGATCAACAAAGATAATGGTGGACCACCTAAGAATGAGCGCAAGCAAGTAGAATGCACTTGTTTTTCATGTCACAACCATGGACACATTGCAAGGAACTATAGAGAGGTAAGACCTTTTAATGGTTATTTTTATTCATAAAATAAATTTGGTCATAGAGCTATGAATTACAAGACTATTAGGAAGAATAGGATTCAGCATGATTAGAGAAATCAGAATCAGGCAAATATAAGTTCTCAAAATGTTACATGTCAGATATGTAACTATAATGGTCACTCAGCAAGACAATGTAGAATGGTGACTCGTGTCAATGCACTGAAGAATATAAGACCTATAGTCATTTGTCACTCTTGTAACAAGGCTAGACATATCTCAAAGTTCTGTAGATCAAGGATGCAAGGTCAGGAAAGCCCTAAAAAGGTTGAAGAAATAGTTTTGGATCCCGAAGGAGAAGTCAAGTTTGTGAAAGCCTCAGAGGATGTGAGATTAATTTGGACAAAAGGAAAGAAGGAAAAAGTTGATGAGAATGTATTGGATGCATCCACAATGGATGCACCCTCTACATCTGGATGAATGGTCCTCAGGGTCATAGGGGGAGCTAATTTATCTCTAGACCCCTGCGTGGTTGGTATACTCACTCATAGAGTATGCACCTTTGTACTTAAGCTTTTGAAGTATAAAGGAACCTTCGTAAAAGAGCACACATACTAATTATTAGTAGAACAAAAGTTGGAAATTTTGAAGTGACAACCTGGTTTACGCGGTAAGCATTGATGGAGAAATTTTCACTTTAAGTACACAAAAAGTTGTTTGATTACTCATTCCATTCAAATTTAGAGTGATAGGAAAGCAAAAAGACCCTTAGAAGTTTTTGTGAATACTTGTAGAGTGATCTATTAGTGATTTGCAGTAATTAGTAGTGCATTTGGTCAGTTTCAAAAACCCTAGTTCATTGTGTTGATTCAGAAGTTTTTAGATTATCTCAGAGATCAGTTGGAAAGAGATTAATCAAGTAAGTCATGGCCACTCCCATAGTTTTTGATTTTGTAGAAAAGAAAAGATATGTCTTTAAGAAGCATCCATTTAAGTCTACCCTAGATGACTTAGAGGGAGCAATCTCCCACACACCTATGGGGATTATGCATGTGGAAGACATTAGGGCTTACATCTACTATATGAAGGAACTAGTAGGATTGGATAGGTTAAGGGTGCACATGGAAACAATGTTAAAACCAAACAAATCATTCATGGATGAATATGTTAAGTGGAATGATCACCTTATAGTTGAGTATGCTATAGCATATGAATTTTATGAGATTGAATTGATTAAGATACTGTTGAACAAAATTCATGATGTTTTATTCTAGATAGGTGATGTGCCAGTAAGAATCACCAGTGACCTAATACATGAGATGATAGGCCTTTCTAGGATAGATGTCATCCTTTCTATGGGAAAGGATGTCAGGAAAATTGTTGAGCAAACATGTAAGTCAAGGAGTGATAGGCATGGGATGACAATTTAGCCTATTGAGCAAGTAGACATCAAATTGATGTCTATGATACTTGGATATAGGTTACATCACACCAGCAAGGTGAATAGTGTGTCTACAAGCACAATTCTAGTAGCCATCAGAATTGTAAAAGAAGATGGAGAGTTCAACTTGTGTGAGATCTTGCATGCATAGTTGATTGATAACATCAAGGTAATCAAGCATGACAAGACCAAGATATTCAAGTTTGGGTCTTTGAACATTTACATGTACCTTCATATAGTTGGGAGAGTATCATATTTGTATTTGGACAAGTCCATTCCAACCATGCCATAGATATCTTACAAGGAAACCACTGAAATTACTTTAAGAGATTACATAACATTGGAGTTGAAGACCTTCAAGGTCAAGATGCAAATGAGGTACACAATTATAGAAAACATAGTGGAGAAATACAAGGATACTATTTATTTTATGGTTGAAATAGATACAACATGTATGGAGGCAGTTGTACCTAGAACAAAGTGAATTCATCCACTTGGATATGAAGTAGAGGAACAAGTTTTGGAAGCATATGCTCAAGTATTTCTTTCAAATCCTACTGACCCTAATGAGCCAAGATGGGGAGCTTATGAGGAGAAGACAAGAGAAGTAGATGCCAAGCTAAATAGCACAACAACAAAAATAAAAGTTGCTAAAGTCACATCAGAGATCTTGAGAATACATGGTGTGTCTCAAGCAGATCTTGACAAAGCAAAAGAACAAAAAATTTCTTTGGAACTAAAGAGTGCAGATGCAGCAAAGGTAGAATCACTTGATCCCAAGTTGAAAAAGGTAAAGATAGAGAAATCAGATGAATAGAAGGATATAACTGATGATACTCCTTCTGCACCCAAGGAAACCATTGACCTTACTACTCCTAAGTATAAGGCAATGCCAAAGAAGAAGAAAGAGGTTGGTACTAGTCATCCATCCTCATGAGCAACAAGAAGCAGAAAGAACACTCAAGCACCTCCTGAAGTAAGTTTCAACCCTAGTCTTAGTGTGCTAAGTGCCAAAATAATTGATGAGGGAAGAATTGATCAAGTAGAGAAGTTTTATAATAAATAAAGTGAAATAGATAAATTAGAGATTCGTAGCATGATCATAAAGCACATGATCAAGTTCAAAAGGATAGTCTTCAAACTAAAAACAATGATCCCTGACAATGTATAGAATATCCTAGAATACCAAAAGAGACAGACTATTGAAGAAGATATACAGACAAGGGAAAATATATTAGATGAAACTCTTCCTATATGTGAGCTAGAAGAGAAGAAGTTTTTGTTAGATCTCATGAAGCCTCACCTCAGAACCAAGACAAGAACCCTGAAAATAATGGATAAAAATTATGAGTTAGTTTCCAAAGAGATAGAGAAATCCTTTGAGAAGGTTTTTATGAACAGAAACATGTACCCACCTACTGCACCCACAACACATGTACCCACAATGGTTACCAAATAGTTAGATATCATCAAGCTACAATCTACAGGTCCTTAGGATTCAACACCTACAATGGAAGCACAAACAGAGTTAGATAAGCATGTGCCTATGATAGAATCACTCAAGGACAACACCATTTTCATTGATAATGTGGAAATAGCCATGGCGGCCACTGACACTGAGTTGGACAAGTTTGAGGAAGCTTTTGTGAGCACACAAGAAGCTGAAATTTTATGCAGCAACACACCTCCCATTCATCAAGAAGTGGTATTGATTGAAAATATAACATATGAGAAAGAAGAAGAAAATATGGAAGAAAAAGAAATAGTAAAAGAAAAATTAGAAAAATAAGAAGAAAAGAAAGAAATAGAAAAAGAAAAGAATAATGAACCATCATTTGAACTAGTCAAGGTGAAACAAGAAGTGATGGATAGCACTCTCATCACTCCCTCTACATCATGGTTTTCAAGTTTGACACCTGACACATTTAGTTTGGACTCATGGAGAGAAGAAGACCTGATTAAGTTTAGCATCTTAGCTATGGAGAAACCCAAAGAAAAGAAAGTGATGAGGAATCCCCTCCTGGTAGAATCAGTAAACATTCTGAACAATTTATTACTAGAGGACAAGAAAGTGTGAAAGATTCACTTGGTTAATGATGTGAGTATAGTCATCTCACATTTTAGAAGCAATTTCTCAAGCCTTGAAGAATCTGCATCCCTAGTTATAGAAGAAAAGTATCTAAAGAAGAGATTGAATGAATTGGTGAACAACTTTGCACTTGACCTTAGCTCACTCAAGACTATTCAAGCATCCTTGAAATAATTTGCAGATCAAGGAAGAAAAATCATTACAGAATGCATGGATCAAGATAAGCTTACTGATGCTCATTTCAAGAAAATAAAAAAGGCATAAGCTATGATTGAGCAAGTGAAGAGTTCAATGAAAGACACATCCAAAGATGTGAACATGTGCAATAATGTCTACCAAGGTTAGATAGACAAAATTGAGAAAATAGAAAAAGAGATGACAAAGTTAAGGGCTAGACATAATCAGTTGAGAAATGCTCTTGCACCCTCATTAGACATTCTAAATTAGAACATCAAAGAGATTAATGCCACCATGATAACCTATGATCAAGGTCCTTCCATAGATTTGAAGAAGATGGAGAAGCTTTAGTATGCATTATGTTCCCTTCTCCAGATAGTAAATTCTTTGATCACTTTTTGGAAGAAGGAGATCCAGAACCTAAAGATAGCATATCCGAATGTTTTCCCTTAGTGAGTATGTATAGATACAGTTTTTTGAAACAACTTTGTCATTAATTTCAAAGGGGGAGTTATGTATAGAATATGGATCATAATATGTATAGGGAGATATAAGTATATGTATAGATGACAAAAAGTTTTTTGTATTAAGGACAGTTAGCAACTTGGCCATATTCCTTTGTTGCCATTAATGAAAAAGGAGGAGATTATTGGAAAGTTGGCTATATTGATGTATATGACTTGATATAGTGTTTTCATTACAGAAACAAAGTCATATAGAAGTTTGGAGTCAGCGCACTTGATGAGAAGATCAGAAATCAGTTAAGTGTTAAAGATTGGACAATGTACATAGTTCTTGCAACTTAGAGCATCAGCGCACATGTGTATGGCCAAGTTATGGTGTGCACCCTAGAGGTTAAGTTAGTTGGACTATATTCATGCTTAGTCTATGAGAGCATAATCAGATATGCAAGGATGAGAAAGATACAGTTAGTTGAAATTCCATAGCCAATATGCACCAGTGAAGAATAGAGCAAGCAGCCGACAATTATCATTTTGTGTTGTGACTATATTCTAATGTTGTAAAGGCTATGTGCTTATTTTAATTAGGTTTCTAACATGTATATATGTTTGATTGTAAATACGCTTAAGCCAATTCATTTGGAAGCATTGTATGTAATAGGTTTAAGGGCTGACCTACTTGTTTATTTTGTATGCGTGTATAAATATAAGATGCACCCATTGTATTCAGTATGGAAGTGGATAGAGAGTTGTGATAAGTAGAGAAGATGTATGAAAAGAGTCTATAAGATGTATTAGAGCTTTTCAAGAGGTCAAAACATCACTGCATCAAAGGAACTAATCTGACAAGCAGTGTCATAGTGACAGTTCATCTAGTAGATATAGTGTGTATCTGAGATCAAAAGGTTGTAGCCTTCATGACTTGAGTAGTGAGCTCTCAGAAAATGTGTCCTCTCCCCTAATAGGGACAATTGTAAAAGACTCCTAATAGGGTCTGACCCTTGACTAGGTCTACTGTACTAAATATACTGTAAAGCAACTCCTAACAGGGTTAATGATCTTCTAACAAGGATCATAATACACTAGTGTAGAATATTAGTGGGTGTCAATTCCCACCAAGGTTTTTATCTATTTGGGTTTCCCAATAACCATATTGGTGTCATGTGTTGATTTCATGTTTCATGTTTATGTGAATGTTTATTTTAGTTCTTAAGCATTCAAGTTTTGTTTAAAGATTAAAGTAGAAAAGATAAAATACAGTGAACACTGATTCACCCCCCCCCCCTATCAGTGTTCCCATTCCTAATAGAAACCACATTCAAAGGTGGGTCTATGCCGAAATATACATCAATATTTAACATACCTTGTCTCTTTTTTTGATGGGCAACCCTATCTATTTCTCTATACACTTCAACATCTTCATTTGTGAGTGTCCTCTTACATGCATGCTTTCGAAGAATACTACTCCCCATAGTAAGACCAAAAAGGTGATGCAAATACCTTTGGTAATGGAAAAAATCAAACCAAAAAGTGGATTTCTATTTTCTCTAGAGACAAAATGTGATTCACTACAACTCAAATCCCATAAATCAACAAAAAAATGTGACTCTTTGGAGGGACCCAGAGAATATTGTTTTTACTTTACACCAGTAAAAATAATCAGATATACGATAATATCAGATATCTGATATCTCCCACCAAAATTTTGCCAAAATCTCTCTCTCTCTCTCTCTCTCTCTCTCTCTCTCTCTCTCTCTGAGGCCTCACCCCGAGCCTATCATAGCCATTTAGTTCTACATTTGAGAAAGACATATTTGATGATTATATTTTGATGCTCTATGGATTTACCGATACTATATGTTATGATTATATCACCTTAGGGTTTAGTTGCTCATTCAGTTATGTTATTTTGATGAAACTATGATATCTGTTGGAACCTTTTTGTGAAATTAAGTGGATTTTATGAATGATTGTGATGTCATAATGAAGTTTAATTGCAATTGAATTATATATGTATGCAATGATTATGTTTCAAATTTAATTTAGTGATGAATTGTATATTTCATGATGAGATTTATGAAGTAATGATTATGCCATGTGGAACTTTGACTTAATTATGATTAATTTCTTGATAATTATTTGATTCTGAAAGTTATGGAATTTACATGTATGTTTCCTTGGACTACTGATATTGGATTTGAGTGTGGAGGGAAATAGGCTATGGTAAATTCGGGGAACTAGAGTATAGACTTCTATTAATCAATTTGAGCCAAGGTTGCTTCTAGTGAGAAGCCAAAAACCTCATTGTATCATGTTTAATTCATGAAAGTAATGTGCATGAGTTTATTTTATTTATATGTAAATCATTAATGTAATTTATGTTGTGTAGATCCAAGTGGATATGCCATATGGCTTGTGATGTTTATTTCTTGTTGTGTCACTTGACACATGTGTGCTATTCTTAAGGCCATGACATATCCACTTGGGATTTGATGTCATCAATCTAGGATGGTACCACCTTTAGGTTTTCCTTGTAAATTCTTGGTTAAGAAGCCTTAGAGTAGGTAAAACCATGTTGAACCCGAATTCAAACTTCAAGTGCAGTTTAGGGAGGTTAAATGAGCCCCTAGGGAGTAATTAGGGTCTTTTTTAGCCACCCCACTTGATGTACCTTGGTTTGGGAGTTTAATTTTAGTCAATATTAAGTCCATAACTCATTTATGGTCCTTCAAAAGTACCCCTCAAGTGAAATTTCGAAAATGGAAGGTGGGAAATGAGGACAAGCCCATACTTATTTTCCCATTCTTGGTCTTCATATCATTTATGAAGGGAGACAAGGATGGATGGAAAATCCCCTTGAGCCATGCCTATTAATGAAGGTTAGTTGGGGGTTTGGTGGGAGATCTCTTTTAGTAGGATTTTTGGGGAAGGAATTGGGTTGACACCCACTCTCTAGAATTAGAGACTTGCTAAATTGGAGAGAACTTAGGAAACTGGATAGATCTTCTTCAACCTTCTTCCTTAAGCTTGGATTATAGGTTGGTTGTATTCATTCTTTTACTTGATATGTTTCTTTTTCATATGAATGAGCTCTCAAGAAATTTGTATGCTTGTATGGAGAAAAACTAGAGTTGTGTCTTTATGTATTTGTGTTGTAACACTTGTTATGATGTGTAGAATATGTTTAGAGAATTCTTGTGCTTTTTGTTGTACAAGCCTATTGTTTTGTAAATGTGAATCTTGTTGTTCTTGTGATTTCTTGTTGTATTGATTGTTAAGGGAGTTTTTCTCAAGGCCACACTCACCCTTGGGAGGGTAGAGTAGCCTTGGGGGTGAAGGGAAATTGGGACAATCATGGGTGTAGAGTCTATCCTTTTAATGGAGAGGGAAAAACATGGATGTATGGGCTCCATGTGGCCATTTCTATTGGGGGTCATAAGGGATTTTGTAGCTTGAAGCCTTGGGGATCATAAGGAGTTTCATTGTGTGAGATTTTGTGGTATTTTGTGTGTTGAGAAAGTCAAGTGAAGGCTTGTCTTTGGTTTCCATGAAATGTGCTTTCTCCCCTTGAGTTGGTTCCACCTTCACCCCAATATTTGAGTCATTTGAGACTCTTTGTTTTTAGCCTTGGAAGGGAGTTTTCATTGTGTATTCATTTATATGTTGTTATTATGGATTGCTTGATTGTCTCCTTATCTATGTGATGGTTCCTCAAGCTCAGGGGTGGCTTCTTAGAAGCTTAGGATGGGAGGTGAGCATCCCACAGTCTATTTCATTTTTCATTTGTAGGATTTGATGATCTTGCGGCAAAAGGATGAGCATTGGAGTGATCTCTTATGGTGTTTTGTGAAAGCCATTATATTGTGATGTTGATCCTTTGTAATAAGAAACATTCCATGTTTGTATTGTATTTGGTAATTGTAGATTCATGTATCAAGGAGAATGTCAAATATCTTTGCATAATTGTATTAAGTTGTTGATTTAGATACTTGAAATAATGGTTGTATTAGGTGATAAATCCATGAGAAAGGGATGTAGATTGAAGATGTAATTATGTTGTTATTTTGTATGCACTTCAAGGAATAAGATTGTAACAATGTATGTTAATATTCTCAAGTTTCTATTTGGAACTTTCATTGTAAAAGAGATAATGTTGTTTGTAAAATGAACAATGTATTATTTCAATGGGAAGAAAATAAAAATGTTGCAAGAATTGTATGTGAGAACTTTGTTATTAAACTCTTGGATGAAAATTTTTTTGTATACATTTGAAAAATTAGTAGAGAAATAATAAAATCCTTCAATCTTTCATATTGCATAAAATTGACTATATTTACATAAAAATGTATAAGTTAGAACTTTATTTTTTTTCAACCATACAAAAGTCACTTTCCAGATTTTAGAACAAAAAACTCTCTAGAAATTGTATGGAAGGGAAATAATTCTCTTCCCACAGAGAATATTCCCCTTCCCTATAAACTATTAAAAAAAAGAAGTCAATTTAATAACCCCTATTATGATCATGTTATAGTAGCTAACTTCTATTATAATTAAATGACTTATGCTCATGTCTTGTTCAATTATCAGTGGGACCCACACCCTTACCAATTAAATAATCTCATAACATGTCATTCCTCTTTTGAAAAATCCTTATACATGCATGGGTTATGTTGGAGGCTAGTTTTATATTAGCAAAATGTTCAACTATATGATTGCAAGTAGGAGGGGAGACAAGTCAACATCTATCTTGGCACCCCCTCCAAGAAGATAGACTTGCACACATACCTCTCATTCCTCCATGCAACATTTTGCAAAATTCATTTAATTCTTTGTCTTTGGAAGATTTTTACCTCCTTCCTTTCCTTATGTATGGTTATGCCTTGGGTCATGTTCTTTATTGATTTGTGGGCCCCCCAAACCTTGCTCTTTATTCTACAATTCTCCCCTCCCTTCAAATTCACCCCATAGGTCTTTTTCCTTTGTTTTTGGTTGCTTGTCCCCACCCACTTGGCACGTGATTCAAGGGGGGAGTCTATGGAGGATAGTCTAGGGGCTGATGTTGATGGCATAGGTAGGTTGTTTAGGATAATGAGTGAGATTAGATGTTTAAGTTTTGTTTAAAATTTGCTGCTCATCTTTTGATTAGTAAATTTGATTATAGGTTAGTTAGTTTAGCTAGTTAAGTAGGTGGATTAGTAGGGTAATGTGATATTCTAGTATGGGCTAGACTTAGTAGGTTTTATAGGTCTTGATAAAGACTAGTTGTAGGATTTAAGCATAGCCTTTTGTTATTAGTCTTATCTAATAACTATTAATTCCTTTTTAGTGATTAACCTTTTTGCGTATTATTTTAACCTCTAATTAATATTTTCATGGGTAATATGACTTAGTCTCATCTATTAGTTTAACAATGTGTAAGAATTGATGGAATTATTCAAATGTTATATTGTTAAATTTAAGGCTTTTGATTAAAGTTAGTAGGAATAGTATTATTGTTAGTAGGTTAGGATCATCTTAAAAAGATTTGTTTTATTAGTCTAAATTATATTTATTTGGCAATTAATGTTGTTTTGTGATTTAAAATTATATGTAATAAAATTTAATTAGAAATTGATGGTTTTATTGATAACATGTCATAGACTTAACCAATGTTAAAATGACTTGTTCAAATCAAAGTTTATTGCATTCAATTGTTGATCAAATAAAATGAGATCATATAATAGACTATCTGGGTTCATTTAGATAATTAATTTGAAACTAACTAATAAGGTAAAGACCTAATGTATTGAACTAATTAAAATAAATTATTGTTTGAGAGGGATTTTAGTATAGATTAAATAGGCTAGTAAAACATATATAATCTAACATGTAGATTTCAATATGTTCTTGGAAACCCGTTTAAGTCCATTGTCAGATTATTATTAAAAAGAATTTGATTATCAATGAAGTATCCCTTGGACTACAATGTAGGGTTGATTTCAAATGTTAAGATAGCTGAGTCATGAACCCTTATCGTAGGGTAATTTATCTATTAGAGAATCAAACCCTATTCTTAAGCTATAACCTAGGAAGGCATAATATTTCCATGTATAGTCTAATTGGATAAATGCTTATGCCCTAGGGATCTTGAATACATTGAACGGGAAAATTTATAGTGAAATTGTGCACACTAGGATTTTTGTTACTCAGATTTTGACTCTTCAGCAATAGTTATGTACTTTAATCCTCTAAGACTCACATTCTCTTATTATAACTCCTTAGCTTAACTTGATCCTTGTTTGAGGCCGACTTAACTGATGACATCATACATATATCCTTTGAATGTTACTCTTTAACATTCCATCTTTTTAAAAAAAAATTGTTGTGTTTTTTTTTGGTTAGTTATATTATGGGCATGACTCTCTCTCTCTCCTTTATGCTATTATTATTTAATATTAATATAAAAAAAATTATAATATATAATTTAAAATTGAAAAAAATACTCAATTGAATTAATATTAACATAAAAAAAAATATAATTTAATATAACACAATTAATATTACCATAAAAAAATACATTTAATATGAAACTTGAATTTGAGAAAAGTAGTGCAATTGAAATTTTAAAATAGGCTGGAATTTTTGGATATCCAATATTATAGGATATCTGAAAATATTGGATATTCGATTTTATCAAATATTTGATTAGGCTTGGTATTTTCTTGTAAAATACCAAATGTGGGTGGTCAACCCTTTAGGCATGTTTTAGGAGATAATTTCTGATATTGAGACTTCGACCATGTAGCTGATGACTATTTTTTCACCCAAAATTAATGAAACAAAAAGGGTTTCTTAAAGACATTATCAACTTTCTATCAATATAATTACTGTCAAATTTTGAGTTCGGTAAGTAATTATTACTTATTTTTCAATTGAGTTATCTTTAAAGTTGTAATTAACATACTGATTGAAAAACAACTATAAATTTCAAACCGTTCAAGATTTTTGAAATCCAAAACATGTGTCACATTCTATGCTTTGGCTACTATAAGGAAAAAAAATTCAATTTTGTAAAGTTTAGAATTAGTTAAGGTGGTCAGACATGAGAGTTTTTTTATTCTAAAAAATTTGTAGCAGAAAATTCACAATTAATTATTTATTTGGCAAAAAAGTACAAAAAATATGGCTCACATCCGTGAATGAGTCTACTACTAATATCTAGAATCTTGGGAAAATATATCATCATTTGATTGTGATTAAGGTGGTCAGACATACACATACTTTTTTATCTTTTCCCTGAAATTTTCATACAACTACATTGAAATCTAAAATTTTGAACAATTAGGTAGAAAAAAATTGAGACAAGGGCTAGTAGTTTAGAAACTACATTCAATTTCATATAGATTCTATTCTTACAACTTTTTACATCAAGTTGACTAACTCTTAATTTCTGATTTTTTATTGCCACCTAAGGCCATAGTTTGGTATACCATGATCCTGCACATACCTAGTGAAAATATTGATGAAAAAATTTCTTATCACAAACCCTCTTATGATAAAGTTGGTCTTGGATACCTTGAAGATAAATTTCCAAAGAAGATTGAAGAATGCAAAGAACTAGATCTGGAACAACCTAAGAATAAAGAAGAAAAGAAACTAGATGAATCTAACAAATCTGAAGATATATCTAACTTGCCTAAGGAAGATGAATCACCTAAATAGATGCAAAGAGAATTCAAAGGTAAATGTTTTTCATGCAATTCTTTTGGATACATGAAAAGAGATTGTACATGTAATCAATTCAAACCTATTTCTAGTTATTTTTATAATTGTCATGGTTTTATACATAGAGCTATTGATTGTAAGAAACCTAGATCTAATTATAATGGTAATAGTAGAATGTTTAGAAATACTAACCCTACAGATAAGAGACCTGTTGGAGAAATGAACAAAATAAATGGAGTTATGTGTTATAGATGCAACAAATTTGGATACATTGCTAGAAATTGCAGATCACAAATCAATTAGTCAAGACTGAGATATGGAAACAATGAAATAATTTGTCAGATATGCAATAACATTGGTCACATAGTGAGGTATTACAAAATGAACAACATGAGAAATCCTAATTCTAGAAGAAATGCAAACTATACCAGGAGAAATGTGAACATCAACAATAGTCAGAAAGAAAGTTGCATTAACTTAGAGGAAATTGAGCTTGTTAAAGCTATAGATCAAGTGAGAACACTCAGTATAATAGGAAATCAGATAGGTGAAGTATTTGAGAGTAAGTGTGAATCATTTCCTAATTCATATTAAAGTAATTAAGCATCAAATTTCATGAACTATGTATTAGAATAAAATAGAATAAAACATCAGAATAGTATAGAATTTAGAATAAGTTGAATTAAGCCTTGCGAAGTTAATATGAGGTAGTATATGATATAAGGAAGCTATGGTTAAGAGCGTATGAATTTATGAACATGTATATGACTAAATGAAAAGATTGAAGTTTTGTAGGTAACCAAGAATAGCTTTTGGCATGAATGCACTTAAGAAATTAATGCGATGATGATGTCTTGAAAGATTTGAAGGATAAAAGAATATTATTGACATCATTTGATCATTCAAAGTGTTTACAAGAGATATAGAGAGATAGCTAGTGGAGTTTGAAATAATTTTGCAAGATTTGGAGACAAATTCTTTGCCAGATCTACGCAAAGCCCTAAATCATGATTCTGAGGTATTTATTAAAGAATTCATTATCAAAGCAGTTACTTTTTGGTAGAATCATGGATGCATCACTAGTTCACAACATCGGAGACACGACTAGACCTAAGATGAAGAAGGAATCAGTAGAACCCTTAGAGGAAGACCCTAGTTTGGCTTTATCGACCATTCCATATGGAGTTTTACATTTGGAAGATGTAAAAGGATATTTAAAATGCAAGTTTGAGATAGTGGGAGATGGTAGTTTAACCATGGAGTACAATAAGATATACAAACAAGAAATGAACTACAAAGAAGGATTTGAACATTTAGGTCAAATGGACATCATTACGTACACATTTCATGATGAATTTTAGAATGAAAAATGGACCAAAATCATTTTGAGAAGAATACATAATGGAAATTTTTAGTTGGATGATAGAGCTATAGACATTACAATAGATTTATACATGAGGTTACAAAATTATATAAGACAAGATAAATTCCTTTAAATGAAAAGAATGTTGAGAAAATAGTGTTGGACAACACCAAATCTTCATATAATGGAAGAGGTATAGTTATAAGCAATATTGAACAAGATGATGTGAGGTATGTATGTAAAATTTTAACTTCAAAATTGTGTGCAAGTTCTAGGGAACATGACATGGCAGAAAGCATGGTACAAGAAACCTATCTTATGTGTATTGAAAGAGTGGAAGTAGATATGTGTGAGATTCTAAGAATTCAACTAATTGAAAATCTTGAAAAGATCAAGAAGACTAAGAATTCATAGTTTAGATTCTCATCCCTGATCACTTACATGTTTTCCCATCTTTTAAGAAGATTCCCTTATACTATAGGAACTGATTGGAATGATGGAAAAAATTCAATGGACATGATTAATAAGGTATATTTAAGACATCCCATTGATAAAGTGAATGATAGTGCCACTCTTTTTCATTAAGACCTTTCATAATGAAATGAGAAGAAGATCACAAATTTTACCTACATTGAAGTAGTAGAGCCAAGGATAGAATTTATAGATCCTCTTGAGTATGAGGTATCTAAAGAAGTTGAAGGATAGGTGAAAAAAATACTTAAAAGTAGTTTGGATTCCAAGAGTTCCAGATTTGGAACATATGAAGAAAACTTTAGTACAACATAACAGTCACAGGTGCAGAAATTGGCAAGGAAGAGAGTAGATAGAACAATAAAGAAAATTTTAAAGGATACAGGTATGACCGAGCTTGAATTCAACATTGTGAAGTAGACAAAAACAACTATTAAGGATATTGGATAGAAAGAAGTGTTGTTAGTTCCACCCTTGACAACCCATGAAGCCCCTATTGAGGAAGATATTGTAGAATTGGATGTGCTAGTAGTGAGAAAGTCTACTAGATCCACCTCTACTAAACTGACTAAGAGAGCTAAAGAGATGGAAAGTGGACCAAGAAAGAGGCAGAAAAACCATCTTTTCTCTAGTAGAAATGACAAGGACATCAGAAGATAAACCAAGAGAAGATGAAGAGGTAGGCAATAACAAAAAGAAGCTGTGGAAGCCTAAGATTGATAAAGTGAACCCTTTGATCATAAATGAAGGAGATTTCACCAAACTGAATAAGTATTATGAGATGTATAACAAATTTTAGAAACTAAATCTTGAGAATGAAGTTGTCACATGCATGATTCTTACTGACAAGAAGTTTGAAGACATAAAAGACAAGATTCTAGATAATCTTCATGAGAATTTGATAAACAAGAAAAAGAGAGCAATAGAAGAAGACAAAGGCATAAGAGAAAGATATGTGAGGAAGCTTTGTGAGATAAAGGATGAGGACCACTTGTAATAAATTATCAAAAACCTTAGCACACATCTAAGATGGAAAAGGAGGAGAGTTCGAATAATGGGAGGAAACTATGAGGAGATCAACATACAAACTGAGCAAGTGGTTGTAAAGGTAATGACCTCTAGACCAGAAGATATATTCAGTGAATCAGAACTAATAGTAGAAGCAGAACCACAAACTAAATCAACACCAATTCTGCCACCCTCCATCAACATTGATGATGATTCTATGAATATTGAAGGCACAAAAATCACCATAGATAGAGAAGAGAACTCATTTGATGACCAAGGAGCATGTGTTGGCAATTTGATAGAAGTTTTTGAGTAGAGGATGAAGTAGTAAATAAAGAGGAAGAAGTAGTAGAAACAAGAATAGAAGAGAAGAAATAACTATAGTTTAAGGTAGAAGAAGAAGAGTATGTGATGAAAGAAGAAAAGACTAAAGTAATTTCATAGTAAAAGAGACCAATAGAAAATCCATCTAGATCACCCATGGAATTATTTTTTTCAAGCTTGGGAGCTGAAGTTGATGATGTTGATCAAATACAGTTGATCTCGTCACTAAATAAAATAATTGGAAAGAACAACAAAGTGAAAATCTTGGAAGGAGTGTTACTTGAAGTAGACAACAAACTTCAAGGAATCATATCAACTCAAGTCAGTGAGGTTGATCTCCAAGCCAAGGCAAAAGAGGTAATGAAATGTTTTGACAATGAATTCACTAATCTATGAGATATTGCATCATTTAAAGCTCAAGAAGCTCATGATGCACAATTATTTCAAGTTATTTTTCATAATATTAGGAATGATCTGGATAAATTTGACATATGTATAAAATAATTAAGTAGATGTTTAGAGAGAGGAAATATTTTTATAACTAGTGTACATTATCATACAACCACATATCAAAAATTTTAGAGAAGTTGAGGAATAAAGAAGCAGAGTTGCAGGCGAAGGTGAATGATTTGCAGATTCCTAATGTATAAATCATAGATATTGAGAAGAAAACAAGCAATATCTATGATGAGATAAGACTTCTTGAAGATGAAAAAGAATGAAAATAGAAGAGATTCACTCTTCTCAAAGAGCATCTATCAATGAAGATAAGTAATGTAGAAAATCAACTAGAAGAATGCCTTTCATCAAAGACATCATATGGAAAGTTCACATATTCAAACCTAAAGACAGTTGAGATAGCATCTTATGGACTATGTGCATTACACAGTGTTTCTAATTCAGTCAAGAAGACATGGAAACACGAAATAGATAATCTGAAGGCAAATTTGCAGATTGTGTAGAAAGTCTTCTAGCTTTCTAGTATTGAAATCAAAGAGGTAAATCAAATTTTGACACACTCATACATATAAATTGACACCTTTGTCACTGTTATCAAAAAGAGAGTAGTATAGTATGAAAATTGTATATATATAGATGATATAGATATACGAAGTATACTCTTAGGGGGAAGTATCATTTTGGAGAAATAATTAGATGTGTATGATCCATAATTTTTGTAATGGCCATATATTTGTGATATAGTTTATTGGGGGGACTTAGCCAATTTTACCATATGCTACCACCAATGACAAATGGGGAGATTGTTGGAAATTTGGCTACGTAGGATATCACAATTTTGTCATTATGAAAACATATACTCAGCATTAAGACAACATGATTAGAGGAAGAAGTTATGTATGAGCACACATGAAAATTGTCTAAGTATAACAGTGTTTACTAGTCTTCATAGAGATAGTTTTGATTAGAAATGTTCACTAAAGTAGGTTAAGTGGATGTTCACTTTAACATAGATTAGTATATGTATATAAAAGATACATCTAAGAGCACAAGTCTATATGGCATGTGTGGAATAAGATATCGATGTTTTATAGAGATAGTGTTGAGTTGACCAGAATAGAGCAGCGATCAGAATATGATTATATTGAGTTAAGGTATTATTTTATTTGTCAAAATAATGATTTAACTAATTAGGGATGATATCATAGATGTTATCCCTAAGGAAACATATAATGAGTTTATGTTTTGAGAAGAGTATAATGTATTGTAAGCCGACATGAAGGTTATTTTGTTAGAGCTTGTATATAAGTAATCTAAAAATGTAATGCGGAGTAGTAGAAGTTGATATATGATGCAAAATTGTAAGTTGTAAGAAAAGAAGAAAGTATTGTATATCAGAGCGTAAAGCCTACAAAGCTAGATCAGAATAATACCTTGTTATTCAGCAAGAGTAAAAGGTTTTTGTATTCTACCTTTTCTATCTGAAGTTATCAAATGTATATTGCATGTTTGGGTAGTGAGCTCATCTTGCATACATATTTGATTTGTAATAGAAACTCCTAATAGGTTTGAGGCTTCTAACAAGGCCTAAACTCCTTTAACCAAGACAAAGACACTATATGTCTGTAATAGACTGCTAATAGGGTCAATATCCTTAACTAGATACTTTTGATTACTAGATCAGTTGTGGGTATCATCCCTACAGGGGTTTTCCCTTGGCTAGGGTCTCCTTGACAAAAAACATGGTTTTATGAGTTCATGTTAGGAATAGTCCCAAGAGATAACTAAGAGGGGGGGGGGGGGTGAATCAGTTATCTATAAGTTTCAATTCTTTATCCAATTAAGTATACTTAAACATAAAGCATAAACATAATAAAAGAATACTTGAACACAACACCAATATTTTGGTTACAGGGAAACCCAAATAGGTAAAAACCCCGGTGGAAATTGACACCCACTAATATTCTACACTAGTGTATAATGATCCTTGTTAGAAGATCCTTAACCCTATTAGGAGTTACTTTACAATATATTTAGTACAGTAGACCTGGTCAAGAGTCAGACCCTATTAGGAGTCTTTTACAATTAGCCCTATTAGGGGTGAGGACACACTATTTGAGAGCACACTGATCAAAGGGGTGAAGCCTAAAACCTTCCATTTAATAGATACACACTATATCTAGATCTTGGTGAATTGATCTTTGACCTTCTATCTAGATCAGTTCCAATGTATATCGCAAATACTTTACTTGGTCACATAGACCTTCTTCTAATGGCTCAAAACTTTGCACACTTTTCTCTACTCTTCACAAACTATGAACCACACTCAAGTAATCACAAATGACTACCTACAAATATCTTTCCTCTAAATGATATAATCAAGTCAGCCTATTAGAACCACCTTGAAATCATATTAGAGAAGCAATAACAAACTCTAATAATAATTCAGTCATCTCTACTAAGCATGCAACACATTCTGGGACCTATCCAATAAAATAATTGTAGACACACGCTACACATTGTCGACTCTACCAAAACAACAGGATCTTTCTCCTCAAGCTGAATTGTCTCATGCACTCTTAAAAAAACCTTCCTATCTCTTCACCAAGCTTTAATCCAAGGGTGCATACCAAAATGATAGGCACAACTCTAGAACCAATATAATCTCTGTCGGCTCTTCTGAATAAACACAAGAAACTGCTACTAATGAATAGTGACTACATAGCTTCACTTCTACTAATCATCAGACTCTGTGTCCATGAATGTAACATCACTAACATGTTTTCATCATATATCCAAATGAACAAGGCTCCATGATAACTATATGGACAATCATACATAGAATGTTGCATGTTACTCTATTAGGAACATTGTTGATACAAGCTGCTATATAACTGTCTATACTACTAGTTAAGCTCTACGCCCATGATATCATGCTGATAACATGTCCATAATATATATACTAAAGGATTACTACATAATTCTTCTATGCATGCTACTTACCATATGTTTTCATCAATGATAAACATACAATCTCCCTCTTTGGCATTGATGGCAACATATGGAAAGAAAAAATCCACCAATCCAAATGAGAATTTCTTTTATAACATTCTCTATTTTCTCTTCAAAACTCCCCCAAGGATGACTCCTCCATCTTCTATAATATTCTTCAACATTCTCCATTTTCTCAACTGAACCACTTCAATAATTGAATACTACTCCCCCTTAGTATATTACTCCTTTTTCTTTTGATTTTTCATGACAATATATTACTCCCTCTTTGACATCAATGGAAAAGGGCACCAAAAAATTTAAGCACTGATACTACTCCTAAGGTAGAGTAGTCAACCATCCATGAGTCCCTGAGGACCGATTCTCTTTCTTCTTTCTTCTAGGCAAAATCAGGGAAGGGAATTACTCCCAACTTCTCCCTAAGATACTCAAAAGTATCCTTTAACAAGGGCTTTTTGAATATGTCTACTCGCTGATCTTTAGTACTCACATAGTCCAACTTAACTTCTTTTTTTGCTACTTTCTCTCTTAGGAAGTGTTACTTGATCTCAATGTGTTTTGTCTTTGCATGCATCACAAGGTTCTTCAACATATTGATAGTGCTAGTGTTATCACATTGAATAACAATAGGATAATCAATCTGAATTCTAAAATGCTTTATCATCTGCCTGATCCAAATAATTGTAGAACAATTTAGGGCTGTTGCAACATACTCCACTTCTACTATTGACTGAGAAATGCAATTTTGATTCTTTCTTGTCCAAGTGACAAGTCTGTCACCAACAAACAATTCTCCACCTAATGTACTCTTTCTGTCATCAATGCATCCTACCCAATCTGCATCAGTATACACATGAAGCTCAACATTTTATGAATTAGGATACCATAGAACATAGTCTATACTACCTTGCAAGTATCTGAATATCCTTTTTACTACCATGAGGTGACTTTGTTTAGGCTCTACTAAAAATCTTCCAACTATGCCAACTGCATGGGAAATATCAAGTCTATTTTGAGTAAGATAAATGAGTTTTCCAATCATAGACTTGTACAATGTTATATCTACTACTAGCGAGTCATCTTCTTTTGTAATATTGCATCCAATTATCATAGGTGTCCCTATTGGCTTGCAATCATCCATCTTGAATTTATTCAATATCCTTTCACATACTTAGACTGATTAATGAAAATACCTTTCTTTGTTTGCTACACATTCAATCCCCAAAAGTACTTGATAGGTCCAATCATGCTCATCTCAAATTCGCTCTGCATCTCCTTAGCAAATTCAGCACTAAGTTTGTCATTACCTCCAAAGATAATGTCATCAACAAATATAGCTACAAGTAGTAGTCCTTCAAATGTCTCTTATATGAATAGGTTACAATTTTTTGCTCCTTTCTTGAATCCAATCTTTATTAAATATCCATCAAGTCTCTCATATCAAGCTCTAGGGGCTTTCTTAAGTCCATAGAGGGTTTTCTTCAATCTGCATACCATATCAGGTCTGTATGATAGGTTAAATCCTTTTGGCTACTCAATATATACTTCTTCTTTTAATTCACCATTTAGGAATGCTGACTTAACATCCATTTGATAAACTTTGAAGTTTTTGAATGTTGCAAAAGCTAAAAAAAACTTAATAGCTTCTAACTTGCTTACTAGTGCAAAAGTGTATGAATAATCAATACCTTCTCTTTGTTCATATCCCTTACATACCAATATTTCTTTATTCCTCACTACTATACCATCTTCACTCATCCTATTTCTAAATATCCACTTTGTTCCAATCACATTTTTATCACTAGGTCTTGGGACCAGTTCCTAAGTATCATTCTTGATAATCTAATGTAGTTCATCATTCATAGCATCATGCCAATTTGAATCATTACATGCATCTTCAACACTCAAGGATTCAATCTGAGATAGTAAACATACTACCTCATTGCTAGCAAAACTCTTTGCTTTTGATCTTTTTGTGACTTTTCTGCTCTGATCTTGAATGATGTCATCTTTAGAATGATATCTAGGTGTAAAATTTGGAGCTTTGGGTGATACTGTCTTATCTTCTTTAGGTGTTTCTTCTTCACTTGTCTCAGGGTCATTGAATAACACATCAATACTGTCAAACATTTCTTCAATAACTATCTCACTAGTGGAGGGTCTAGGTTCTTCTTCAATCATGGGTGAGTAATCATGATATCTTTCTTGAACCATAACCTTTTCATCAATCTTAACATGAGCACTTTCAATGATATTTTTCAATCTTAAATTGAAACATCTATAAGCTTTACTTTTAGTAGAGTAACCAAGGAAAATACCTTCATCGCTTCTTGCATCAAACTTGCCTACTGCTTCATCTCTTTTGATGCAGCACTTGCTTCCAAATATTTTGAAGTATTTTACTGTGGGAACATTTCAAAACCATAGCTCATATGGTTTTTTGTCTGCGCTAGGCCTCAATTGAATTCTATTGATGGTATAGACTGCATCTCTCCAATAGGTGTGTGCAACTTTTCCTTCAATTATGATGGTGTGCATTGTATCAAGGATGATCCTATTCATTCTTTCTACATTTCCATTCTACTAAGGGGTTCTAGGTGCACTCAACTACCTCTTCATGCCATGTTCTTCATAGTACTCATAGAATCTGTCAGAGGTGAATTCTCCTCCTCTATCCAATCTGAAACATTTTATCTTTAGTCTAGATTCATTCTCAACCTTAGCTTTGAATATTTTGAACTTCTCAAATGCTTCTGACTTGTCTTTCAAGAACGCAACCCACATCATTCTAGTATAGTCATCAACAAACAAAATGAAATATCTTTCACCACAGTATGATCTTGTTTGAGGTGGACCACATAGGTCTATATGAATCAGATCCAACTTGTTCTCTACTAAATTGTGCTTGCTCCTAAATGATTTTCTTACATGCTTTCCCATCACACATTCCCTGCATATAGTATCAACTAGCTTTGCTATGCTAGGTAGATCTCTTACTACCTTTACATTTCTTATCTTAACTATGTTATCAAAATTGATATGACATAGTCTTTTATGCCACAACTAGTTGTCATCTATTTTAGCAACAAAAAAACTTTCTTTTGGATTAAGATGAAAAACATTACCTTTAGTCTTTGATCTTGATGCAATTATTTCTCCTTCTTTGTTGTTAATGATGCACTTGTTTCCATTGAATTCCAATCTATAACCTTTGTCAAGTAATAGCCAAACACTAAGTAGGTTATGTTTCAAACCATCGACATAAATAACATCATCAGTACTATTCTTTCCATACAAGGTGATGGCTCCTCTACCAAAAATGGGTTTAGGAGTGTTATCTCCAAATCTAACCATGCCACCATTATATTTGTCCAAATGAAAAAATTTGTCTTTATCACCTATCATGTGATGTGAACAACCTCTATCTATAATCTAGTCTACCTTATATCATCTTGTGAAATCAATGCTAGCTCTTGTTCCTCTTTTGCATCTTCATGATCTATCTCATTGTTCATTTTCTGTATAATAGCAATAAATCCAATTTCTTCTTCAGCTGAATCATCATCTAAAACTCCATCTCCAGCATAGTAACATTCCTTAGAGTATTTAGGCTTGTCATCATTTTTGAACTTTCTATCTCTTGTAGGACACTTAGATGGAAAGTGACCAATCTTATTACATGAAAAGCATTTAAATGGAAATTGACCTTTATATTTTCCTTTTCCTTTCTTTTTGCTTTTGGCAATCATAGAAATGAAATCATCTAGTGTTTTCTCTTCATCATCATCATCATAATTACTAGAAGTTTTTGCAGATTTCTTACCATGGACTATTGCTTTGAAGGTTGTCTCACTTTTAGGTTCTATCTTCAATCTTGAAATCTCAAAAGCTGAGATTTTACTGATCAGGGTCTCTCTCTTGAAATTTGATGTAAGCTGCATGGTCTCATCAAGGATGTTGATCTTGTTTACATATTCTAGAGTGAGAGTAGTCATCAATTTGTCCATAATATCTTCCTATGAGATCTCTCCACCATTGTTCCTGATTCCAACAATTTCTTCATTGATCCTTTGATTGTAAGCTCTGATGTTTTCTTCAAGTAGCATCTCTAATGCATTGTATCTTTTCTTCCATGTTTTTTTGTGTGCATCCTTTTATTGTTTGTCTCCTTCAAATATGTCTTCTAAGTACTTCCATATTTTTTGGGTTGTATCTACTTTCTTTATTTTTGAAAACTCACTATCAGATAGGGCACTGATAAGGGCTTCTTTGGCTATTACATATTGATGAAATGATTCCTTTTTCTTTTTAGTAGCATCATCCTTTGCAAGGTCTTCTAAAGTAGGAATTTTGACTGCTTTGATAGTTACATCAAAAACTTCAAAAGCAATGCATTGAAAATGATTCACCATCTTGTTCTTCCAATCAAGATAATTCTCTCCATCAAACTTAGGAATTTATTTTCTAAAGAATTCCATCTGATCAACCTCAAGCTATTAAAATTTCTCTCCAAGGCACTTGGCTCTGATACCAATTGTTAGGAATAGTCCCAAGAGATAACTGAGAGGGGGGGTGAATCATCTATCTACAAGTTTCAATTCTTTATCCAATTAAGTATACTTAAACATAAAGCATAAATGCAATGAAAGAACACTTGAACACAAAACCAATATTTTGGTTACAGGGAAACCCAAATAGGTCAAAACCCCAGTGGTAATTGACACCCACTGATATTATGCACTAGTGTATAATGATCCTTGTTAGAAGATCCCTAACCCTGTTAGGAGTTTCTTTACAATATATTTAGTACAATAGACTTGGTGATGGGTCAGACCCTATTAGGAGTCTTTTCCAATTAACCTTGTTAGGGGTGAGGATGCATTGTTAGAGAGCACACTTCTCAAAGGGGTAATGGCTACAACCTTTTGTTTAATAGATACATGCTATATCTAGATCTTTGTGAACTGTTCTTTTACCTACTATTTGGATCAGTTCCAATGTATATCAAAAACACTTTACTTGTTCACATAGACCTTATTCTGATGGCTCAACACTTCACACACTCTTCTCTGCTCTTCACAAACTATGAACCGCACTCAAGCAATCACAAATGACTACCTACAAATATATTTCCTCAAAATGATATAATCAAGTTGGCCTATTAGAACCACCTTGAAATAATATTAGAGAAGCCATAAAAAACTCCAATAATAATTTAGTCGGCTCTACTAAGCACACAACACATTCTGAGACCTGTCCAATAAAATAATTGTAGACACATGCTACACACTGTCGGCTCTACCAAAACAATTGGATCTTTCTCCTCAAGCTTAATTATCTCCTACGATCTTAACCAAACCTTCCTAACTCTTCTCCAAGATTTAATCCAAGGGAACATACTGAAATGATATGCACAACTCTAGAACTAATATAATCTTTGTCAACTCTTCTTAACAAACACATGAAACTACTACTAGTGAATAGCGATTACATAGCTTCACTTATACTAATCATCAAAATCTGCATCCATGAATGTAACATCACCAACATGTCTTCATCAAATATCCAAATGCACAAGGCTCCATGATAAATGTATGGACAATCATACACAAAACACTGCCTATTACTCTATCAGAAACTCTACTAATACAAGCTGCTATATAACTATCTGTACTAATAGTTAACCTTTGCGCCCATGATATCATGCTGATAACATGTCCATGATATATATATTGAAGGCTTACTACATAATTCTTCCATGCATTCTACTTTCAATATGTTTTCATCAATGACAAACATACAGTCAGCACTGGCTTGCTGGCAAATCTCTAACAGTTCATTCATTTTATTGTTATGCTTGTTATTTAGTTAACTTAGTTTATTTTCTTATGAAAACTACAAGTTAATTTCATATATCCATAATTGGGAAAAATTAAAATTTTGTGAAATACAGATTCACCCCCCCCCCCCCTCTTAGTCTTTCCTATTTCTAACATTCGGCATTTATTTTCCTAATGTTGTCAAAAGTTATCAAAGTATTTTGAAAATATTGTCAAAGTTGCTCGAGCAACTTTGATAACTTTATTTTTTTCTAAGAAACATTGTGATGACCCAAGATATAGGTTATAAATGTATTTAAACCAATCTCAAGTCTAATCCAAAGATTAAAAAAACCTAAAAACAATCTTTCTAACCTATTTTAACATCTTTCATACACTACACCCTATTTGGTCAACTTGGCAATCTAAAGCCAACTAGTGGAAACTTAGTGTCAATCCAAAACCTATCCTATTTAATTCAACTACTAGAATGTCTTGGAGTCTTATTTCATTCCTTGACTTGGATAAGGTCAAGTACAAGCCAAAACAACAAGGGAGTTAGCCTCATTCCTAGGTGCTCCTCCACCATACTCCACCTAAACAAGAGAAGTTAAGTTCCATCTAGTGTCAATAAAGATTTTTTAATTCCTAACTTCTTGAACTATGTCTTGGAAACCTATGTGGCTTTTGACTCAAGCAGATTGTGCCACTTGACTAAGTGTTCCATGTAATCTCCATGTCTAGTCTTCTTCTTGACTCTAGAGTCCAAAATCTTCCCAGCCTGTGGTTTATCTTTGTAGTGTATTGGCATGAAAATGATGTCCTTATTCACCTGTGTTCCTATCTAAGTTCTATCAGTAGTAGGCCCTTTCAACTTGATTAGATCTTTCACACTGAAGATTGGTGAGAAGGCTAATTTTGTTGGTAGCTCGACCTTGTAAGCATTCTACCCATAGTTGGCCAAGATAGGGCATGGTCCTATTTTCCCTATTTGAAGTTTATATATAGGAACTCACATTAAAAGTATTTCCTTATTAAGGTGGACCATAACTAGATCCCCAACCTCAAAATTTATCTCCCTTCTTGTTCCTTCCACTCTAGCCTTGAACCTTTGTGTGGAATTAGTCAATTCTCTCCTAACTTGTTAAGGCACCTCTTTGATGGACTGAGAGAAATATTTAGCATGCCTACTCTTCTTTGTTATAGGTCTTGACTCCCTAAGTACACATACCCCTCTCAAATGAGAACCATAGACAATCTTGAAAGGACTTTTTCTGGTAGTCATATTTACACTATCATTGTAAGAAAACTCAGCTTGGGGTAATACTTGGTTCCACATCTAACCATACTCTTTTTTCAAGAACCAAATAAGGTTACCCAAGACCCTATTAATGACATTAGTTTGGCCATTGGTTTGTGGCTTAGAGGATGACCCAAATGTCTTCTAAAAATGACCCATAAACTTCATATCCATGCATGATACAATGTTTAATGGAAAAACATGAATCCATACTATCCCCTTGAAGAATAAATAGGCTATATGACTGGCATCATGGGTGGTTTTACATGGGATGAAATGGCTCAGCTTGCTAAATATGTCAACCACCACAAACACACTATCCCCACTAGTTGATGAACTACAAATGATTGAGAACCTAATTGAAAAATTACAAGTGATTAGAGATCATCGAGCACTAACTTGTTATGCAGGATAATTGAATTAGTCATTATGTTGTCATTGATGTCAACTAGATTTGACAGTACTAATCACGGTAGTTGAAAATATCTAAACATCTGTAAAGGAGGACAAAATATGAAGAATTGAGATATCTACATGGAGGAAGATTGATATGACAAATAATTAAGGATAAGGAATACTCTTGGTAACTTATTGATGAGTCTATGACTTCATATTTTTAACTTGATTATGTTGCATTAATCTATTATGAAGATAGGAGAAAAATGTTACAAAGCAGTGTGGTCGGTTAATGAAGCATTCCAATATACACCGAGCCAGTGAAGTGTATACTGAGTGATAGTATCAACTAAGCTTGTGTTCACCGATGCATTTCTTTGTTAACTGAGTATGGACAAAAGAACTAAATGATTAGTTTAGCTGATAGAAATTAATAAGCTATAAAGTGTATGATTACGAGGTGAAAAGATAAAGTTTGTTGTAAGATCTACGACTAAAAAAATTTGAAAAAGATCTAAAGGATAGAATTGAAATGTGTTACTGATACATTAGTCGAGGAAGGTTTAAGTGGAAAAATCAATGAAGGAGATTAAGTGGAAAAATTTTATGGATGAAAATAAAATAGCTTACTTGTCTATTTAAGAGACTAGGGTTTCATAGTGAAACTTATGCTAGAAGAAGGAGACTGCAGAGATATCACATGAACAAGCTTCATGCATGCCTAATCATACTGGTTGAAGAAGAACCAAACTACAAAATAGTACTAAGCATTAGAAAGTTTTACTAAGGGATAGTAAGTTATTGAATTTTCATGAACTAAATAAGATATATTGATCAGAGGATTTGTATGGAATTAAGATAGATCTGGTAATTTGCAAATCAAGTTGTATTGTAATCAGATCGCCTAGTGTTTTAGTTTAACAATTGTAAACAAATAAAATGTCTTAACTGAGTGGACTTGAAAGTCTTATATGTCATTCATAGAATATACATTGTTATCCTGTTAACCCCATAGTGAATGCTAGTTGGATGATAACTGTTAGTGTTAAATCCTCTAACAAGGTCACAACTTACAGCATGTTTTGTAACCTTTAATAGGGTTGGCTCTTCATCGAGCTCACTTCAGAAGAGTGAAATTTTTTTGGATTACCAGTCCCATATGGTTTTTCCCTTTGCAAGGTTTCCATGTTAAATATTTTTGTGTTATGTGTTTATGTGGTGATTTTTTGGATATCATACTTTACATATTGCATGTTAGATTTGGTTGGTAATCACTATGAGCAATTAACTGGTAATTGTAATTTCACAGACAATTAGTATTTTATGTTTACTGAGCTGCAAAATTAGCTAAATTTTTTTTGTGATATACATTTTGTAATTGGGACTATGGATAACTAATTCACCCCCCTCCTAGTTATCTAACAATTGGTATCAGAGCATCTTGGATGCTTGGACCATAATTTTAAGGACTTCAGAAAAAAGATCACAAAATGTATAAGAGGGAAGTGCCAAAGTTGAATAAGAACAACTTTACATTATGGAAATGACTAATGAGACTTCATATATTTGGGATTGGGAATTCTTCCCTCACCCTATTGGATAATGGCTACAGTGTCTTGCCTACATGACCTTTGAATCTTGATCAACTAAGAGATAGACATGAGCATAATATTACTATGATGGAGATTTCTACTGCTCTATCAAAGGCTAAGTTTGAAGATGACAAGGATTGCATTACTTCTAGGGACATGTGGGATAAACTTTCTCAAGTTTATAGTGGTGATTCTAATGTCAAAAGAGCCAGAGCTGAAAGTTTAAGAGGAAGTTTTGATGATATGAAAATAAAATAAGGAGAAAACATTGTGCAATACACAAACTGAATAAAGGAGGTAGTTAATCCTATCAGAGGATCTGGTGGTGTCATTACTGAAGAAATAGTGGTAAGTAAAATTTTGAGAACCTTATTTCCTATTTATGCTATCAGAATATCTGCAATATAGAAAATGAGGTCTGCACCTAGTAGTACTCTCACTCTTGATAATCTGATAGGTAAGCTAACAACTTTTGAACTAGACAATTTTGATAATAGTGTTGTACCATCTATTGAATCTTCTTTCATGACTTCTCTAAAGATTGGTAAGTCTTGTAGTAGAAGTAATAATGATGATAATGACAGTAATTCTAATGATGATCTTGATGAAATTGAAGCTCTTATGGCCAAGAGATTACCTAAAGGTAAAGGTAGATATAGGGGTAAATTACCTTTAGCATGTTTTAACTACAAAGAAGTTGGTCATATTGTTGCTAGATGTCCAAATAGGAAAGAGGATGATAGAAACAAAGACCAATTTGGTGAAGGAAGCTATGGGAGAAGAGGCAACATAAGTTACCAACACTATAATAGAGGTAACCGAGACAAAAATGATAAGGGAGAAAAGGTATGCTACATTGTTGAAGAGAATGATTCCGAGACCGACACAGATGATGATGTGGAAGTGGTTTTTGTTGCGATGAAGGATGATTATGAGGAAGAAGAAAGGTATGTAGAGACAACACTCATTTCTAAGGTTAATAAAAATGATACATGGATCATTGATAGTGGTTGTACCCATCACATGACTGGTGCTGAAGAAAAAATTGATCATCTTGACCAATATAATGGAGGATTTGTAAAAATGGGTAATGATACTCCTTGTATGGTTAGAGGAAAAGGAAATTTAATGATAAATGATAAAATTAGACATGATAATTCTTATTGGGTAGAAAGACTAAATTATAATATGCTAAGTGTGGCACAACTTAACAACTCAGGTCACCGAGTAGCTTTTGAGAGCAAAAAGGCTAAGATATTTGATGATGGAGGAAAACTTGTTGGAACAGGAGCACGAATGAAAGGTAACTTGTTTTATCTTGATAATGATAAGTCTTCCTATTTAATAATGAAAAATAAGGATGCATCACTATGGCATAAAAGGTTATATCATGTAAACTTTGATAACCTGATTAAAATCAGTAGAAAGAAAAAGGTTGGAGGTCTGCCTATCCTAGCAAAGTTAGATCATGTTATGTGTCATGAATGTCAAAAGGGTAAAATGACAAAATCTAGTTTTAAAAGTACAAAGATTATTCAACAAAGAGAATTTTGGAGCTAGTTCACACTGACCTATGTGGTCCCATGAGAACACAGAGCTATTATGGAGATAGATACTTCATTTTGTTTGTTGATGATTACACTAGATTAATGATTGTGATGTTTTTAAAGGAGAAATAAAAGGCATTTAAGATGTTTAAATGATATAAAGAAAAGGTAGAGAAGGAAACTAGGAAGGACCTAAAATGCTTGAGATCTGACAGAGGTGGTGAATTTATTTCTGATGAATTTACTAACTATTGTAATGAGCATGGTATAAAAAGATAGGTTTCTGCACCGAGGACACCTCAATAGAATGGGATTGCTGAAAGAAGGAACAGATCAATTGTTGATTGTGCAAGGACACTAATGTTGTAGAAGAATGTTGCTCAGACATACTAGAGAGAAGTAGTTAGGACAGCTGTCTATGTGCTAAATCGAGTACAATTTAAGAAGGACAAACAAAACACCCTACAAGCTATGGTTTGGTCACAAATTGACTGTAAGTTACTTCATCATTTTTGGTAGTAAATGTTATATTCTGAAAGATGAAAGAAATGGATAGTTTGACTCTAAAGGGGATGAAGGGATATTTCTTGGATATTCCACTAAAAGCAAAGCCTATAAGTGTCTGAATAAAGTTACTAATAAAATGATTAAAATTACTAATGTCAAGGTTGATGAATTTGACACTAAGAATAGTGAAGAAAGCACTAGGGAGATGGAAGAATATAGTAGATTCACTTACATTGAACAACTAGAGTACCTACCAAAGCTGCAGACTATGTCAACCAGTCATCAGGAGAACAACATTGAGGAATAGCAAAGAGAAATTGACAATTAGAAAGGAGCTACCAAGCAAGCACATGAACCTGAACAGGATGAACAACAAAGAAGAGATCAAGTATTGGCTAGATTTGTCAGAAGACATCATCTTGAGAACCAAATCATTGGCAACAAACAAGCTGGCATGATGACAAGAAGTAAGTTGAGACAAGGTACATGCTTAGTTTGTGATTTTAAACCCAAAAATGTTAAAGTTGGATTGGAGATTGAAGAATGGGTAAATGTAATGAATGAAGAGATAGAAAAAATAGAGAAAAACAAGACATGGACTTTAGTACCTAGGCCTAAGGATAAGAATGTTATTGGTACTAAATGGATTTTCAGAAACAAGGAAAATGAAAATGGAGAGGTCACAAGAAATAAAGCTAGACTTGTATGCAAGTGTTATGCATAGGAGGAAGGTATAGATTATGGTGAGACGTTTGCACCTGTTGCTAGACTAGAAGGAGTCAGAATGTTACTTGCATATGTAGCACATAAGAAGTTTAAATTTTATCAAATGGATGTCAAGTTTGCATTTCTGAATGGGATACTAGAAGAAGAGGTCTACATTGAACAACCAAAAGGGTTTGTTGATCCAGACAAGAAAGATATGGTATGTAGACTACATAAAGCTTTATATGGTTTAGAGCAAGCACCTAGAGCCTGGTATGAAAGGCTGCATACTTATTTGTTAAGTATCTATTTTGTTAGAACTAGTGAGAACAACAATTTGTATATGAAAGGAGATACTGATGATACTATCTTGATTGCTGAAATATTTGTGGATGATATTATTTTTGGAGGACAAGATCATATCTATAAATAATTTGCTAATGAGATGCTCAAAGAATTTGAAATATCTATGTTTGGAGAGATTAAGTTCTTTCTAGGCTTGTAGGTTATTCGGTAGAATGATGGAATATTCATCACACAATCAAAGTATATAAAGGAAGTACTGAGAAAATTTGGCATGGTAGATGCTAAACTAGTTCGAACATCGATGGTCACAAGTTGCAAACTAACTAAAGATGATGAAACTATAGAGGTGAACCATACATTGTCCTGATCTATGATTGGTAAGTTGATATATGTAGTTCATAGTAGACCAGATATTGCACATGCTGTGGAAATTATTGCTAGATTTTTTGCAAATCTAAAGGAGTCACACATGGTTGCAACTAAAAGAATCTTAAGATGCCTAAAGAAAATAGAGGACTATGGATTATGCTATCCAAAGGAAGGGAATTTTGAACTAAGAGTTTACACCGACACAAACTAGGCTAGAAATATAGATGATAGGAAAAGTACCACCCAAGGAGCATTTTTCTTTGCTTAAAGACTTGTTACTTGGACAAGTAAGAAACAAACTTGTATTTCTCAGTCTACTACCGAAGCAGAGTATGTTGCTGCTACTAAAAATTGTTCAAACATTACCTACATCAAGCAATTTTTGGAAGGGATGAATGAGGTAATCATTGAGCTGGTGATTATATACTGTGATAGCACAAGTGCAATAAATAAATCTAAGAATCTTGTAATGCACTCAAAGACCAAGCACATCTCTATTAAGTATCACTACTTCAGAGAACAAGTACATGAGAAGTAAGTTAAATTACAATATGTTACATCAAAAGAGAAACTTGCTGACATATTTACCAAGCCTCTACCAAAGGAAAATTTTGAATATTTGAGGACTAGACTTGGGGTGTGTCCCCTGTCTACCAGTTATTAATGTGATTTGGAGGTTACATCAACCTAATATTATCAAAAGATCATTCATGTTGATGCAACATAGGTTACACTTTGGATTCTGTCTAAGGTTTTGAATATTTGAGGAGTCAGAACAAGAGATTTGCATATTGGTATACTAAGATACAAAGATACATTGTACACACTCAACAACAGAGAGTCATATGGCTAATACAGAGTTGTATGTTTATTTGTTTCTTTGGCATTGTTGTCAAAGGGAGAGATAAAAAATATGATACCTAAGGAGATCACTGGAACATCTATCTAAGGGAGAGACAATTTGAGAAGATAAAGAGAGAGATAAATAGAAGGAAGATGAGAAATGGAAAGATCATATCTGCAGAAGAGAGTCTGCATTTACAATGCTATCATGTAACATAGTGATTAAACATATTAAGCTTAGGGAGAGCTTACCAAGCTACAAAATTTTATTACATAGTTGTAGAATACATGTTTGGTATGCATATGGTATATTTCATATTGCTTGAGTTTCCATCAATTCCAAAAGGAGAGATTGATGAACTACAACTGATTGAGAACCTGATTGAAAAACTATAAGTGATTAGAGATCACCGAGCATTGAATTATTATGCAGAATAATTGAATAAGTCATTATGTTGTCATTGATGTCAACTAGATTTTATAGTACTTATCATGGTAGTTGCAAATATCTAAACATTTATAAAGGAGGAGAAAAGATGAAGAACCAAGATATCTACATGGAGGAAGATGGATATGATAGATAAGGATAAGGAATACTCTTGGTAACTTATTGATGAGTCTATGACTTCATATTGTTGACTTGATTATGTTGCATTAATCTATTATGAAGGTAGGAGAAAAATTTTATGAAGTAGTGTGGTTGGTTAGTGAAGTATTCCAGTATACACCAAGCCAGTGTAGTGTATACCAAGCGAAAATATGAACCAAGCTTGTGTTCCCCGATGCATTTCTTTGTTAACTGAGTATGGACAAAACAACTAAATGATTAGTTTAGCTGACAGAAATTGATGAGCTATAAAGTGTATGATTATGAGGTGAAAAGATAAAGTTTGTTTTAAGAACTACGGGTAAATCAAAAAAGATCTAAAGGATAGAATTCAAACATGTTACTGACACATCAGCCAAGGAAGGTTTAAGCGGAAAAATCAATGAAGGAGATTAAGTGGAAAAAATTGATTGATGAAAAGAAAATAGTTTACTTGTCTATTTAAGAGACTAGGGTTTCATAGTGAAACTTATGCCAGAAGAAGGAGACTGCAGAGATATCGCATGAACAAGATTCATGCATTCCTAATCATACTAGTTGAAGAAGAACCAAACTGTAGAATAGTACCGAGCATCAGAGAGTTTTATCGAGGGATAGTAAGTTATTGAATGTTGATGAAATGAATAAGAAATATTGATCAGAGGATTTTTATGGACTTAAGATAGATCTAATAATCTACAAATCAAGTTGTATTGTAATCAGATCACCTATTGTTTTAGTTTAACCATTGTAAATAGATAAAATCTCTTAACCGAGTGGACTTGAAATTCTTATATGTCATTCATAGAATGTACATTATTATCATGTCAATGCCATAGTGAATGTTGGCTGGATGATAACTATTAGTGTTAAATTCTCTAACAAGGTCACACCTTATAGTGTGTTTTGTAACCTTTAACAGGGTTGGCTCTTCACCGAACTCACTTCAGAAGACTGAAAAGTTTTTGGGTTATCGATCCCAGGTGGTTTTTCTCTTTGCAGGGTTTCCATGTTAAATCTTTTTGTGTTATGTGTTTATGTGGTGATTGTTTGGATATCATACTTTACATATTTCATGTTAGATTTGGTCAATAATCACTATGACCAATTAACTAGTAATCGGTAATTTTGTAGACAGTTAGTATTTTATGTTTACCAAGCTGTAGAATTAGCTGAACTTGATTTGTGATATAAATTTTGTAATTAGGAATATAGATAACTAATTCACCACCCTGTCAGTTATTCTAACACCAGTGATAGTTCTAGGTAATCCAACAATGAGATCCATTCTAGTACACTCCCATAGTCTATTGGGAGAGGTTGATAAAGACCAAAACTGGTAGTGATGCCCTTCTCTCTTCGAAAAATTAGACACTCTTCAACATAGTTTCTCACATCCCTCTTCATTTTAGGCAATAAATAAAACCTCTACACCAAGTCAAGTTTCTTACTCTTATTAAGCATAAGATGGCCACTAAGACTACCATTATGTTTGTCTTGTATTAAGTTCTCCCTCATAGAACCTTTAGGTAGACATAGTTGTCCCCCTTTAAACAACAAGCCATTTTGTAAAGTTTAGTCTAAAAAATGACTATGGAAATGATTGTTAAGTTATTCACATTCCTTGCATGCCTCAGAGAAGTCTTCATCTATCTTGTACAATTATTTGAAACTCTTCACCACAATACTCTTCAACTACACTTCTTGAATAGTTAGCAATCTCCTACTGAGTGCATCAAAAAACTTGTTATTTTGACCCTTCTTATGTTTGATTGTGAAGGTGTATGCTTGAAGGAAATCCATCCATTTAACATGCACGTGACTTAACTTTTCTTGATTGTTTATATAATTGAAAGCTTGGTTATCAATGAAGACCACAAATTCCTTTGGTAAGAGATAGTGCCTCCACTTCCTAAGGGCTTGGACTAGGGAATATAAGTCTAAATAATAGGATGAGTACCTTGTCTTGGATTCCTTTAATCGTTCACTAAAGAAGGCTACTAGTTTTCCCTCTTGCCTAAGGACTACTACAATTGCAAAATTGCTAGCATCACATTCTAAAGTGAACAAAATTTCAAAGTTAGGAAACACAAGAATTGGTTGAGTAGCCACCTTCCTCTTTAACAACTCAAATCTCGTATAAGCTTCTTTGGTCTATTTAATTTTGGGATTTATCCCTCCTTTAATAGTTTCTAGTAAAGGAGCACAAATATCACTTAATACTTTAATAAATTTACTATTAAAATGAGCTAGGCCATGGAAACTTCTTACCTCTATCCCTATTTTTGGAGTTGTCCAGCTAAGGAAAGCTTCCACTTTGCTTTGGTCCATTTTAAGGTTACCTTGAGAGACCACAAAACCTAGGTAAACCAACTCTTGTTTCAAGAACTTGCACTTCTCCAAATTGATGGCTAACTGCTCCTCAAGGAACTTTCTTAACACAAGCTCTAGATGCTCAAGGTATTCTCCCTTTGACTTACTTAAAATTAGGATAGTATCAAGGTAAACTACAATAAACCTCCTTATTTAGTCCTTTAGCACTTCATTCACTATCCTAATGAATGTGCTTGGGGCATTAGTCAACCAAAAAGGAATAACAAGCCAGTCATACAAACCTTCTGTGGTTTTGAAGGTTGTCTTCCACTCATCCCCCTCCTTAATCCAGATTTGATGATAACCACTCTTAAGATCTAGTTTTGTAAAATAATTTTTCCCACCAAGACAGTCCATTAAATCCTCTATCCTAGGAATGGAGAATCTATACCTTATAGATTTCTATTAATTTCCCTAGAATCAGTACAAAGTCTCCACTCACCTCCCTTTTTAATGGCTAACACAACTAAGACTGGACATGGGCTTATGCTCTTTCTTATTAGTTGTTGGTCAAGTAACACTTGGACTTGCCTTTATATCTCTTTGTTTTGATCAGGTGTCATTTTATAGGTGGTATTTCCCTCTTAGGTGGTAGAGTGGTAGAACTTCCACCACTATCTATATCCTTGAATTCTTCTAACAACTTCTCCACTTCTACAGAGAGGGGATCTTGTTTGAATTTTCCTTCCTCTTTTGGATTCATCATTATTGCAAAGCTCATCTTGATCTTTCCATTGTTTGAGTTCCTCCAATAGCTCTATTCCACTCATTAGAAAGATATTAGGGATCACTATTTTTGTATCCTCTTCATCTATGATGGACTGTATGTTATAAGTTAATCCATCCTTTTGGAAAGTGTAGGAGTTTTTCTCTCCATTATGTATGGATTTTCAGTCAAACTACCATGGTCTACCCAATAGAAAATGGAAGGCATCCATGGGTAGTATGCCACACAATATCAAGTATCCTTGTATCTTCCAATAGAAAACTCCACCCAACCTTTGTCATGCACTAGCACAATCTTCTCTTTATTTAGCCAAGTGACCCTATAAGGATGTGTGTGAGTAATCTTGGCTAGATTAAGCTTACTTACTACCTCCTTTGAGATTATGTTGTTAGTAGACCCTGAGTCTATGTTGACATTGGATACTCTATCAAGGATCTTGCATTTCACCCTAAAAAATGTCCTTTTCTTGGACTCCTCCTTTACTGGTCCTCTAAAAAATATTCTTGTAAACATCAAGTTATCCCCATTCTTTGAATCTAATGCCACCTTAGGGGATTTCACACTATTTGTCTTCTCTTGGATATAACTAGCCCTTTTTTCTAATTGAGATGATCAGGCTTTGTCAGGACACCTATAAGATGGATTGCCATGTTGACCACAATTATAGCATTTCATGTTTGCAAAATGAGGCCCTCTACTAGAGATTTAGAATCTACCTCTGCTACCATTGACTCCTCTACCTCTATTTGGATTTCCCCTTCCATTAGAATCACTAGTTTTTTCTACTAGTTTTGACACACCTTTGGGTCTTGAGTCACTACCCCTACCTCCATAGTTACCTATATGACCTCTTGAATCTATACCTCTTCCTCTACCCCTATAATTGGAATCTTGTTTCTTTTTACTTCTTTCCACAAATTTAAGATAAAGTTGCTAACATTTGTGGAAAGTGGTATAGATAATAAATATAATCTCTTCTTAGATGCTCCATCTCAAACTATTCAAATATCAGGCTACTTTAAGACTCTCATCTTCTAGCACCTTTGATTTGGAGCATAATCTTTGGAACTCTTTGATATATGCACTAACATGCATTTGTTTTTTCCTTAAATTTTGTCTCTACTTATGTATTTAATCTTCATAATCCTTTGGAAGATATGCCTCTTTAACCTTACCAACCATACCCTTCCATGTTTCTATAGGGTTCTTCCCAAACTTTTTCCTTTCATCTCGTATGAACTTCCACCATGTTATAGCTTCTCCTCTCAGTCTAGACTTAGCTACCTTTACCTTGTGTACCTATGACACACTAACATTCAAAGTGGTTCTCTCAACCCTCTATCCAATCCATTACAAACTATGGATCTTTTTTACCACTAAATAAGGGTACACCTTCAAAAGATTTTCCACCCATGTCTTTGAGAACCCTAAGGAATGAATCTTCTTATAATATTGGATTAGGCTCTAGAACATCATCCTCTATGGCCATTGTCTTTTATTTTTCTTTTGATTGTCTCACCTTTTCACTTACTTCCTCTTTATTAGATTCTACTTCATCAAGCTTACTTTACATCTCTGCTAATGTAATGCCCACCCTAGCATCTTCCTATGTTAGACTGACATGACTTTTTCTTTGACACTTTGGATTTTATGATGGACTATGATTATTATTTAGTTAGCATTTTATGAGACATTTGAGCATATATATTTGGTTACTGCAATTCATTTGGACATATTAAATGAGTTATAATTTAATATGGAATGGCTAGAAATGAACTATCAGTAAAGTGTTTTACATTGATTTGTGTTATGATGTTTATATTATGATCTAACCCTACTAACCATATTATGGTTTGACATTTACTGGTTGATGTGAGTATAGGATGAGGAGGGGCAATCATAGTTACTCCTATGGGAGGTCCACATGATGTCGCACTCTCCCTCCTTGTTTGTCACTCCATGTTTATACATGTATATGTATATGCATATGCATATCAATTGGTGATGCAAGATGCAAGTACTAGGCATCATCTCCACCTAGCTACACAGGTCTGAGCATGCCTTCAAAATCCTCAAACTGTTGATGTGTGGAGATTTAACCAAGTACTCTCAAGGTTGCCCATGGACTTAGAATTCTTTTTAGGAAGTTATCCTAGTTGGGAAAGTGGAATGCAGTTGATGTTATGAAATTGATTTAATGTTGGTCTGAGTTTATGTTATGAGTTAGAACTAATTTGTTTTATATGTATAATA
The DNA here is from genome assembly GCA_027943335.1 of Chamaecyparis obtusa. Taxonomy (NCBI): domain Eukaryota; kingdom Viridiplantae; phylum Streptophyta; class Pinopsida; order Cupressales; family Cupressaceae; genus Chamaecyparis; species Chamaecyparis obtusa. The sequence goes on from BSBK01004549.1 coordinate 368,007, forward strand.
AATAATTATGTTATAGTTGTTTGTGTTTTATATAGGTATGTGTATATGTGGGTGCACACGCATATGTCCATGCTTATGTAAATAATAATAATTGTATATTTTCATTAATTGTATAAATGGTATGTTATTTATAATAGGTAAATAAAGTGAGTGAAATAAAATATTTAATGAATGTATTAAATAAAAAGTAAACATAATAATAATAAAAGGAAAATGTCTTTTGTAGTAAAATTAGCTATCTAGGAGGGAGTTGAACTCTAGACCTCCTAGAAGTTAGGCTAGTTGGTTTCCATGTGTGCTATGTGTTTCCTTGATAGTTATTTGTTGAGTTTTCTTGTTATGGTTTTCTTTTGAGACTATTTTAATTAAAATTAATAAAAGATTTATTATTGTTTATGGAAGATGTTGGTTTAATTTTTCAACCAACTATGGAAGTTGGATAAGTTGCTTCCCGTAAAGCAACTCCTCCAACCATATAGTTGGAGATTAAATATTTGTGTTTTTGGGAGTTTGAAGGGTTTGGCTTATGAGTCTGGATTCGAGAAGAGACATTTCTTTTAGGTTGAGAATTTTTCTTATAGGAAAAATATAGTTGTGAGAAGAGAATTTATTATTCTCTGAGATTGTCATGTTTTCTCTCGAAAGAGGCTAGAATTGGTGGCTTTCAAAAGGAATCTGAAGGAGTGCTTGGGCGGTTTGAGGTCGTTTGAATCTTCTTCTTTCTAATACTTTGATCTTTGTATGACTTCAGGTAGGGTCTATCCTGGAGATGATCCTTTTGTTTGTTCTCCTATGTGTATTTATATTCTAGTTGTCTTCTCTATGGATTGTGGTTTAAAAGGGAAATTTATACTATTGTATGATGTGATGATTCTTATGTTATTATTAAAACATTGTTTTACAAAATCTCTTGAAACTATTATCTGGTGTATGTTAATTGGTTTTCATTTATGCACTTGTTAGAGGCTATAGAATCCATGGTACCTTCCTTGCTTCTACCTTCTTATTCAGAATGTTTAGGAGTGTTTCCAAGCCTTAGACCAATTGTTTCATCTCTGCTAGTTCATGTTAGTCTTGCACCACCTTTCATTGCCCAAATCTTGAGTAGGTTTGGATAGTTGGTAATCATAGTTGGAAGGTCATTTTTGTATGGAAACTGGGAGATCTCAAATGGGTCTTTCCCAGATTTGGAAAACTCAATCCCTATAATGCCCAGTTTTACCTGCAAGTCAGAATTGATAGTTTTTTTTAATTTTCTACCATTTTGTACAAATGTGCAATTACCTTTAACATATGTGCAATTACCTAGAACAATTGTGTAGTCACCTTAACTAGATGCACAACTCTAATAAAAAATTGTTCAGTAACCCAACTCAAATGTGGAGTTACCTCAAAATTGAATGTATAGTTACCTTGGACAAATGTGCAGTTAGATTAAACAATTGCACAGTAACCCAACTCAAATGCATAGTTACCTAAAAATAGAATGTGCAGCTACCTTGCAAATGTGTAGTTACAAGAAATGAATGCACAGGATTTCAAAACGAATGCGTAGTTTGATCCCAGGTTAGGGTTTAGGCAGGATTTATACAAATATAACATTAAGTATAAAGGAATTAGGTACCTTTTAGGATGATTGGGATAGATTTAAACTTCATAGGAGTTAGGATGCAACTTCTAATTTTGAGATTTCTTAAAAATTTAGACTTACCCAAATTTCAGGCACATGAGATTTTTCTATTCTTTTGAAATAAGCTATGGAATGTTGTGTAAATGCATGTGGGAATTTTTATGTCATGTCTTATGAATTTCTATACATGGTTGGATTATAGGCTTTTGTTCATACTTGGCTTTTGGTAGAGTCCATAATATAAGGTTTGGACTTGTTCGGGTGGCCTCAATGCACCCAAGGGCTCCCTAGACCTATGATATGGATCTTTTGAAAATACTTGATGTTTTCATGACTTGTTTGTGGATAGGAGACTAGGTACCCTAGGTGAGTGGCTCACCATAGGTGTTGGAACCCTAAAGTGGTTACCAGATAATCCTATGGGTGGGTTAGTAAAAAGTGATAACGTAACAATGAATCTAGCAAAGGGGGGAAACAAAAGATAATGAAAGAAAACATATTAATGGCCACATAGTCCTATTGGAGTATCGGGACCATGGATAACTACCAAGATGGATCCCTATTCATAAAGGGGGCACCAGGGTTACATGGTTGCCAGGAAGGATCCCAAAATCTAGGATATGTGATGACACTCACCTAGAGGGTATACTAGGAATATAACCCTTGTGATTAGTAAAATGATATATTGTTATGTTATTTCTTTCAAATTAGGGTTTTGTGTAGCCTTAGATTGCTTAGGGCCTTGTGATTATCTTGGTTCTATCTCCTAGCATGGGTGGTGGAACCTCATCAGTTCCACATGGATGCGTTCAAATTTATGTATTGATGAAGATATTTGTATTTTGTATTATGTATTTTTGAAAGGAAAGATGAAAAGATATGTCGTAATGCCTTTGGGCCATTCATGTACCTGTTATTATGAGATCTATTATGAGAAAGATGTAATTGAAAATAAAAGCAATGTAATTGGGAGGGATAGTTCTAGGCTTTGTTTCAAGGGTTGTTATTTGAAAGATCAAAGTTGGAAATATATTATGTCATGTTAAAATTATCTTTTTTATCTCTCCTATGTTGCAATGAAAGAAAATGTTTATTATAAAAAGGTTAAGATGTAATTTGTAAGGAATAGTTATTCAATGCGTAGGAAGGAGAAATGAAATTAGTATATAAAGTAAGAAATATAATTGTAAATGAAATGTTATTTTCTTATCCTATCTCTTAAGTTCTAAAATGTGAAAATAAAGAAAGGAAATGAAATTCAATTTGGATAAGTAATGTAAATATGTTAGTAAATGAATTCATTAAGGGAACCTTAAGGAATCTAAATGTGAAGTAGTAATGATGTAATGTTAGGAAAAAAATCTATTAGTTGCAATTTTTGGTCATAAGACCTGATTCCTTATGGGTTCCCTGGTGGGGACATTACATTTGGTATCAGAGCCCTGGTTTCTACACTGGGAGCTCAGGGTCTATTTATGCTTGAAACTCAAAACTTTTCAACACATTGAATGCTACTTTTAAATGTGCACTTAAAACTAATATTGCACCACTCTCCAAGGATGCCTCCTATTACCCACAAAAGAGCTAGGGACACGACTCAACAGTCTTCCTCTAGATCTCACCCAGAGAGTTCCCATGGGGAACATGAGGGAGAAAAAATCAATATAACCATAGGAATGAGAGTTAGAGTAATGACTCAGAAAAAGCCCAACTTAGACAACTTATGCAACAACTTCTGCATAGACTCGAAAACCTTGAAAATAGAGTCAATTTCAAAGAAGGAAACCAAGCTCAACATCAAGATAGGAAAAGAGGGAGAAGCCCTAGGAGAAGGAAAGTTAGCCAAGAATCTGAAGATAGGGATACTTCTCTTATGAGGGACTTTCTCAAAGTTAAGGTACCCCTCTTCTATGGCAATGAAGGGGGATCTTCAACAAAAACCTAGTTGTTTGACCTTGAGAGGTGTTTTTCTATGCCTCCTTTTAGTAGCAATGTCAAGGCCAGATGCGCTATTATGAATCTAATGAAGTTTGCATCTACATGGTGGCATATGGAAGAAGACAAGCTTCAAGTCACCATCAACACTATTTCATGGGAAATTTTCCTAGAAAGCTTTAAGGATTGGTTCATGTCTGATCAGTGGAGGCAAGGTAGGATAGAAGAATTCCACCACCTCAAACAAGACAACTTGCCGGTGGAAGAGTAGGAAAGAGAGTTCTATGAACTTAAGCCTTTCTTAGACTTTAGAGATGACGGACCCATACTTGTCCAACATTTCATCAAGGGTTTGAACAACCGAATGTCAAGAAAGGTAGCAGTCTTGGAACCCCAGAACCTCTGGGATGCCATCACTACGGCATACCTTGTTGAAAGGAAGGTCAAAGGAAGAGGTTGCTATGCTAGTGGCCAAACTTTCAATGCTGGATCAAGTTCTAAGGGGAACTTTGATCAAGGAAATTCTAACTCTAAGAACCAACAACCATATTTCAAATGCAGACAAAACTTCCCTAAGAAGAAGTTTCAGAATAATAACAAAAGCAATGGGAAGTTTGAATAACCTCAAAACTGTAACAACTTTTGAGCACACAAAGGTTTCCTCCACAATCCCATAATTCTCAAAATTTCAATAGAGGAGGTTATCAAGAATCCAGTGCACCTCCTCCAAAGAACTTGGGAAGGAATACCAGGTGTTATTCTTGTGGACAACAAGGACATATAGTGGTTCATTTCCCTCAATGCATGAATCTCACTAATCAAAATCAAGCAGTTTTAGAACCAACAGTAGGAGATTTCGGTCAGTCTGACAAGATGTTCCCCATAGTGGAACACAAACAAGCTAATCAGCAAAACACTATCATAGAAACTTTAGGTTTGTTAAAGGGTAAAACTATTTCTACTCTCTTTGACTCGGGAGCAACCAACTCCTTCTTATCTTCTTCTTTGATAGAAAAGTGCAAGCTAATGGTAGTAGGGCAAGGAGTTAAGTGGCAGGTAGAGTTAGCCTTAGGGGTGAAAATGACTAAAAATTTGTGTGTTCAAGGTTCCAACTTGGGATTAGGACCTTTTTCTACCAATGTTGATCTTTGAATTATTCATCTTGGATTGTATGGAGTTGTCCTAGGAATGGATTGGTTGATAGAACATGAGGCTAAGATAGATTACAGAAAAAATCTCATTCATTGCTTGGATGATTTAGGTAAGCCCAACACAATTTTGTGAATTCAATGGCCTATTTCACTCCAAATGATATTGTGTGTGTGAATTTTGTACCTAGCTATAGATAGAATAGTTCAGTAAAATATTAGAGGTTAGCTAAAATCAAAATCATGTAGTGAAATGGAAACTAATCTAACCAGGTGATTTACTGCCTTCTAGTAGGTGCGGGTATGATATTCTCAGATTGGACCAAGATTAGTGACCTTGACGACACTTAAATGAAGGATTTGAATGCAGAATCTAGATATGAGATGAATGCAAATTTATCTATATTTTTGGATTTTCTATGCAATAAGATGAAATAAACTGATATGAATCTATTCTATATGAGAAACTGATATGACATGAAATTAATCTAATAATGATATGCTAAATGATATGAATGCTCAAAAAAATGAAAATCTCACAACAACTTTGATTTGCAAAGATTGATTTTTCAATCACCAATTCACCAGTGTGAGGATGCAATTCGTGGATGGATCCAAATGAAGAGCCGAGACCTTGATTTATAGAAATCCAGTACTTTGGAGGGGCATGGAAAATGGCATAAATCACTCTTGATAAACTTAGGTTGATTTTTAAGTTATCAAGAATTTAGAGATAGATTAACTCACAAAATCATGCAAATCATCTTTTTAATTTAAATCAGAAGTTGAGATCAGCTTTCAACTTAAAAGAGAGTTGAGTTTATTTTTAAAGCAACTTGAATTGATTTTCTGATTTAAAGTTTAACTGCTTTTTGGATGTGCATAATTAATTATGAATTAATTAAATAAATAAAGTGATTTATCCTCAACTTGATTTTTTTTTTTTAAAAACAATGTATTTATGAGTTAATCAATTATTAAATCAAACTTTTATTCAAAAACTATATTATTAAATTTGATAATTGACATTAATTAATTAAATAAGAATTTAATCAATTAGTCATAGGATATTTGATTTATTGACAAAATTTAAATAATACAATTTAGGAATAAATATAATTAAATCCAATTAAATAATTAAGTGGTAGTATTAAATCTAATTAATTAAATATTTAGAATATTCAATTAATCAAACTTTAGGATAAATAGGATTTATTTCCAAATAATCATTAAATTAAAGATAATTAGGATAAATAAGAATAAAGAATATTCCTTGATGCAAAATTTAGGATAATCAATTAAGATTTGGTAATGTGTTGATGTGCCTTAGGTTAGGACTTTGATGTCGATTTCATTTGATGTGTCGATATAGGAGGTTAATGAACCTATAGCCCATTTTTGGGGTATTACATTTTGCCCCTCTTTGAATTACTGTGCAAAGCACAGTGGTTCAAAGATAGTCTGTGTATGATGTTGAAACTGATGTTTGAAATTGAAATTGATATGAAACATAAATTGTGATATGAGACAGAAACTGATTCAAAGATTCAAAGATATTAGGTCCTGAATGACCAAAGATAATGTTAACTATAATAGCAATGAACCAATGATTACAAAGAAGTGTCAAAACGCCTGATTCTAAACCTTATGATTGCAAAGAAGTGAGTGACCAATTCCAGACCTGATTGTCGATAAGAATCACATTGGTATCACATTTGAACCCTTCAGTTATGAAGAATGAAGGAAATAACACTAATGAACTGATGGTTATGAAAAACTGATATAGTTTACAAGATTAAGAGAATACCAGATTGATATAGATCTCAATGAATCTAATATGCCCCAAGTGATGATTGATTTGCCTCAAGTGATGAGGTCTTTTTGATGAATCAACAACTAGATGTGGTTGTTGTCTTGATTACTGAGGAGAGATTTGATTTCAAATTAGATTATAGACTTTGAACGATGTGCAATACCATGCCCCCTTCGAGATAAAAATTGAAATCTGACAAGAAAAGTTAGCGTTGTAGTTTTAGAAGCATGTTAATTGATTTGAAAAGTGGTTAAATAGGTTTGAGAATGCATTCTGCATTGTTTGTAGGTCTAGAAGACCAAGTTTGACTAGGTGAAACCATGAGTTGACCATAGTTGACCAAGTTGAAATTTTGATAGTTTGATGTAAGATAATTAGTTAAGTTAAATATTGGATTTTTGTGATGATTGAAGGTTGATTATGCAAGTAGTAGATCATCCTGGGTCCAAAAAATTTAAATTGCGATTT
>BSBK01004549.1:380000-547500 GCA_027943335.1 Chamaecyparis obtusa
TCCCCCAAGTGTTAAGCATTGATAGGATACAGACGCTTGAGCTGATTAGGGTATAGACCAAGTTATTGAAAATAGGAATGTGGGAACAAACCAAGAGATATGTACAAACTAAAGGAAGACTAAAAGATGGGAAAGACCATGATTTCACTGATAGATGGAGCATTTTGAAATAAGTGGCACTCATTTTCCGAGTTTTCACCATCTTGGTAGAGATTCTATTTTTGCTACCAAGGCGCCTGTTTCCAGGTTTTCACCAAGGCACGTTTTCTTTTTCTCAATTTTTTTGCATTTTTCATTTTTCAAATTTTTTTTTGTACTTTTGATATTTTTTACTTTTTTGTTAATCATCAAGGTGCCCGTTGCTAGGTTTTCACCAAGATGTTCATTTTTTTAGGACTTTTTTAGATTTTTTAGGACAATTTACCATACATTGAATGCCTTAGGCATAGAATTTCTTCAGATGGAGAATGTTGATTGGTTCTTGGAGCTATTCTCCTTAAGTCATTGAGAGTTGATAAGCACCAGAGCCAAAAGTAGTAGTGATAAGAAAGGGACTCAGTTAGTTGGGTTCAAACTTCCCCTTGCGTTCTCTATGTGATTGATTTTTAGGATTCTCTCTCAAGACTAGATCGCCAACCTAAAATTCTCTATGTCTGACTTTCTTCTTGTAACCTCTAGACATTCTCTTTTGATATACTCTGAGATGATCATACGCTACTTGTTTGCACTCATCTAGTAGTTCAAGTTCTTGCAACCTAGACACTTTGTAGTCATCATCAGTTACTAGACCATGCATTATGATTCTTAGTGATGGGATTTCAACCTCAATAGGCAGTACTGCTTTAGACCCATAAACTAAAGTGAAAGGTGTAGCCCCAGTGGGTGATTTGATACTTGTTCTGTAGGCCCAGAGAGTTGGATTGATCATGAGATGCTAGTCTCTTCCTATTTTATTAAATGTACGGTGCAAGATTTTCAATAGATTCTTATTAGAAGCCTCTACTTGTCCATTCCCTTGAGGATAGTAGATAGATGACCAATGTTTTGTAATCTTGAATTTGGCACATAAATCATCTAGATCTTTTTTCTTGAATTGTCCACCATTATCTATGATTATGGAATGAGATATCCCATATCTACATATGATATAGTTCGAGATGAACATAGATATTTTTTTTCCAATTTCTTGAGTCAAAGGGAATGCTTCTACCCATTTTGTAAAATAATCTGTAGCTATGTTTATATGGGTATGTCCATTAGAAGAATGAGGATGTATAGATCCTATAAGATCAAATTCCCATTGGTGAAAAGGCCATTGTGTAGTAAAGGGAATTAGATCTCTCCCTGGAGCATGAATTAAGTTGCCATGCACTTGGCACTTTTGACAATTCTTAGCAAACTTGATAGACTCTATCTCCATTTTAGGCCAATAGTACCCAGCCCTAATAAGTTTTCAAGCTAGTGTTAAACCATTCAAGTGTGACCCACAAATACCATCATAGACTTCCTCTAATGCACATTGAGACTCTTCCCATTCTAAACATCTAAGTAGTGTACCATCTAGACCTCATTTGTATAGATCATGACCAATGATCACATATCAAGAGGCATTACAGATAAGAAATCTCTTTTCATGATGGTTAAAGGTATCGGGAATGATTTGGTCTTTGAGATAGGAGAATAGGTTTATATATTTGGATGAATCATGACATACAATAGTGAAAACCATGCGGGTTTTAGGGGAGTCATATGCAGGATGAGATAGTGCTTCCACTAGGAACTCATAGTGTAGCTCATGTTCAGGCTACTATAATAGAGTAGATAGCATTGCCATTGCATCGACAACCTTATTCTTTGTTCTAGGTATTTTCTCAAATGTGATAGATATAAAATAATTCTTTAGATCATCTACCATTCTTTTGTATGGAATAATATTTTCATCTTTAGTCTGGTACACATCATTGACTTGATGGATAACAAGTTGAGAGTCTCCATGAATGTGTATCTCTGTCACTCTCCACTCAATTGCTAGTTTCATGCCATTAAAAAGGGCTTCATATTTTTCAATATTTTTTGTGCAAGGGAACTTTAATTTGAATGCTTTAGGTATGGAGTATCCTTGAGGAGTTATAAATAATATGCCTACTCCTAATCCATTTTGTGTATAGGAGCCATCAAAGAATAACTACCATTCTCTAGAAGAAAGAGTCATGATAGAGGAATTTGGAAATTCCATTCAAATTGGTGTATCATCAATCATGGGTGCATCTGCCAATTGATCAGCAATAACTTGGCCTTTGATAGATTTTCTTTCGACATAGTCAATGTCAAATTCACTTAAGAGCATGTCCCATTTAGCTAATCTACATGTGAGGGAAGCCTTGCTTAGTATGTATTTTAGTGGATCAATCTTAGCTACCAAATGTGTGGTATGTGCCAACATGTAATGTCTCAGTTTTTGTGATGCAAAGATCACAACTAGACAAGCCTTCTCAATCATTGAATAATTCTTTTCATATGCCACCAATATCCTACTGATATAGTATATAGCTCTTTCAATTTTGTTCTCATCATGTTGTGCAAGAAATGCCCCCAGTGATGTATCTGTAGCAGAGACATATAGGATCAAAGACTTCCCTTGAATGTGAGGCATCATGATTGGAGGATTTGATAGATACTTCTTGATATGTTTAAAGTTTTTCTCACATTCTTCATTCCATGCAAATGTCACACCTTTATGTAATATTTTTGTAAAAGGCTATGATATGTCTGCTAGCTGAGATATGAAGCATCTGATAGATTAAATTGTCCCTTGCAATGTTCTCATCTTACTAATATTCTTTGGGGGTTGCATCTCCATTATAGCCTTTACTTTCGCTGGATCAACTTCAATGCCTTTCTTTGAGACTATGTATCCTAAGAGCTTTCTAGAAGTGACACCAAAAGCACACTTCTTAGGATTTAGTCAGAGACTAAAATTTTCCATTTTGTCTATTATCTTGCTTAAGTCATTTAGATGTTCAGCTCTAATCATATATTTTTCTAAAGTATCATCAATATAATCCTCCATAGTCCTATGTATCATGTCATGAAAAATAGATGTCATGGCTCTCTAATATGTGCACCAATATTATTAAGCCCAAATGGCATGACATTCCAATAGAAGGTGCCCCATGCACATGTGAAAGTAGTTTTCTCTTGATCTTCTGGAGAAACTTTTATTTGATTATATCCAAAAAAACCATCCATTAAAGAATACATCTCAAAACTTGTAGTCATGTCCACTATCATATCAATGTTAGGTAGTGGAAAATCATCCTTAGGGCATGCTCTATTTACATCTCTAAATTCTTTGCACACTCTGATTGATTTATCTAGTTTTGAAATAGGTACAATATTAGAGATCCATTCTGCATAATCAATAACTCAGATGAATCTGGCTTTTAGTAGTTTCTCTAATTCAGCTTTTACCAAGAGTGCAACATGAGGATGCATCTTTCTTAATTTTTTTTTAACTGGTTTTACCCCAGGAGCTATAGATAAATGGTGCATTATAAGATCAGGATCCAACCCTGGAATATTTGAATATTTCCATGAAAAGTTGATCTTCTTCTCTATGAGGAAGGTTGTAAATTTTTTCTTCTCTTCTTCTGATAAAGATTGTGTTACATGGATCAACTATGGTTCCTTGTTCCCAAGTTGATGGATTGAGTGGGCTCAATTAGATTAGGAGATCTATCCTATAAATGACTTGGAAGGACATCAAATATCTCATCCTTAGGTGCCTCAGAGAGGTTTTCACCTTCAGATACATCTTTTATTTTTACTTTTGTAGGTTCTGAGACTGCCACAAAGTGGTTTTCACCCTCAGAACTCCTTTTCTTTTTATTCTTATTCTTATTTTTCTGACTAAGATACTTGATGTCCGACTCTGTCATGCTAATGCTCAGTTCATTAACGGAAGTCCTCATAGGTTCAATTGCATCTAGGTAGCAAGCAAGGGCATAGTCATTGGGAAAGGTATAAATACCTTGGTTCAAGTTGGTGGATGTTATGTCAAGAAGGTCAGGGTATTGTATAGTCAAAGTGGTGAAAGATTGGGAAAGAGTGTTTATGGATATGGATCTATCATCATTGGTCCTAACCCGATGCTTAAGTTCAAAGGTGATATTACAACTTAAGACATTCAATTCCTAAATAGGCTCAATGTCATTGTGGAAATCTACTTCAGCCATCGGTGGATCAGACTCGATAAATTCATCATTTCACTCTAGACTTATGTTAGGTTTAGGTGCATATTGGTGAATAACATCAACATGTTTCTTTTTAATAAGCTCATCTTCTTCTGGAATGGGCCCCCATTCATAGTCATTATATTCTTCATCTATGCCTCTAGGAAATCTAAGAACATGAGTAAAGTTAGGGTGAATACCCCAAGAAGGGTTACCCTCAGATTTTGATTTGAATTCATACTCATGAGAATTTGTCTCAGAATAACTACCACCTTCTTCTTTGTCTATTTGATTGTCTTTGAGATCATCCAATTCTTGTGGTACAACTATCTCTTACTTTATAGTAGGTTCTTGTGTTTCTACTACATTAATTATTTTGATTAGATCATCTTCAACATCCAGGAGATCTTTGATTTCTTTAGGTAAACACTCATAGGGAATGAGATCTTTACTGGTGTCAGAATCATCACTATCAGATTGCTCTATTATTTCTCCCTTTAGTTGATTTTCTACAGAGGGCTCAATCTATTCTAAGACATGTGAGGAATTCTTGCTAAGATAGAAAGGATTCTTCATTTATCCTAGACCTGTTGTATTCTTGTTGGCTCAACCATGATGTTCAAGTGGTGATAGAAGACCCTTACCATGGATTCCTAGAGGTCCTTTTCTTGTATATCCCATTTTAGCTATCAGTTTATCCCCTAGGCCATATGACTTAGAAGGAACCTTTGATACATTAGAGTCACCAACTTGAACAACTTGGGATTCAGGTTCATCTTTGTAGAGCCATGCAAGCATAGCTTCATCTTCTTCAAATTATTTCTTAGGTACTTTCTCTACAACAAATTTTCCTTTATATGCCTCAAGAGGTTCCTTAGATTCTGGTTTGAATTGTTTTATAGCTTGCCCATAAGACTTCGGCAAGATAGGGAGAGATGTCAAAGACAAGACTGGATCTATAGTATATTCTCCCATACCATTTTCTTTGATATTGACCTCTTTTATAATATCTTCCATCTTAGATGTGTATGCTACATCTGTTTGCTTAATGGAAGATTCTTTGTTATTAGGAACAAGTTTATCCGCATTTTCTTTCAAGGTATTGCAAGTTGTTGACATGTTAGCTGGAATGGTTACCTCTACTCCATCACAAGGAAATTTCAAGAACTGATGGTATGTAGAAGGAATAGCTTTCATTTCATGTATGCAAGGTCTCGCTAGAAGGATGTTGTAAGCCAAAGGTATATCAAGAACTTGACATAGAGTATCTCTGATGACATGACCTATTCTGATAGGTAGGAAAATTGTTCCCTTGGAGACTCTTTCTTCTTCATCATATACTTTGATAGTTATTTTCTTTCTAGGATCAATGGCCATTTTTGAAAATCCCAATTATGTGATCAAGCTGTAAGAACAAATATTTAGACCAGTGCCCCCATCTATCAATACACATTTGACATGACAATTTTGGATCAAGAATTCTATATGTAAGGGATGGTTATGCGGATGACTCAAGGATTTATCATCGTCCTTTGAAAAGAAGATATACTGTGGAGACATAAGATGACCAACCATAGCTTGGAATTTGTCTAAATCAAGGTTATCAAGAACATTGGATCCGAGTAGAGCTTTTCCTAGGATGGCTCTATGAGCTAGAGATATCCGAAGCAACTCAAACATGGAGATTTTTTCATTAGTATGTTGGAGTTGTTGAATGATACTGTATGAAGTAGGCCTCGTGTCCTTAGGATTTGAAGATTTAGATGTTTCCCTTTGTTTAGAAGTAGAAGATAGATTGAAAGGAACCTTAGGGACATTTGATTGATCTGGGATTTGTCCTTGTAGGTGTGCCTGAGGTTGTGATCAAGTAACTATGTTAGCTGATTGATTTTCTCTATCTCTTCTTACAATTGTGATGACATTGCAATGCTCAAATAGGCTTGGTTCAACCATATTGATAACAGTATTATTTTGAGGATAGGCATAATTGACCTTATCACCCACATTAGGCTGAGAAGATGAATCTCCTTGGCTATACTTTGGAAATGGTTCAATGAATGCTATATGATCATTATTTCTTTTAGGATTATCAATCATGATTTCTCCATTATCAATCTTGTCTTGAATGGTATGCTTCAAGCACAAGTAGTTATTAGTTTTATGACCTTTACCCTGATGGAAATCACAAAATTCATTCTCTCTCCACCATTTTAGATTAGGGTTAGGATCAGATTGTCAAATCTTAGGAAAAGAGATAAGGTTATTAGCCAGTAGAGTTCTCATAGCTGATTCCAAAGATTCTCCAAGAGGAGTGAACTTTCTTTTATTATCAGGGGACCAAGATTTGTATTCTGGCTTCTTTTGAGATGATTCTGACACCTTTTGTTCTGAAGCTTTGATGGCTTGGGTACCAATGGTTAGATTGAAACCAGGTGCCTTAGATGGGGCATGGAGACTATCAACAATGCCATCTATGATGATGTCCTTATTCTTGTTCCAATTTTTCTTCTTATCCTTAGAACTAGATTCATACTTGTCCTTTTGAAGTGTGACGTCTCCTTTTTTCACAAGTACTTTTTCAATTTTTATTGCATTGTGTACCATCTTATCAAAAGATCTATGATTTTGCATTTGTAAAGGGTAGTTGATTTTTGGAACAAGATTGTTGATGAATATTTCTAGCTTCTTAGTATCTAGAATAGGCCTAGCATATAGAGATAATTTCTTTCTCCATCTTTTGAGAAATGTTAGGAATGGTTCTCTTGGATATTGTTTGAGATTGCAAATATAAATCATGGTGACTAGGTGTTGGATGTTGTAGGAGCATTGCTGATAGAACAATTTGATCAAATCCTCAAAGGTTTTGATTGTAGGAGGCATCCTAGAGAACCAATGAATGGTTGACCCTCCCAGAGATCAAGGGAAAAGATGCATCAGATAGGTTAGTTCATGCATGAACTCCATAGATTGAGTATAGAATTCTCTAGCATGATCTTGAGGATTAGAGTTTCCATCATACTTATCATATTTCAGCATTTCCACCCTCTTAGGGAATGGTGGCATATACAAGTCTTTATCGAATGGAAAAGGACATAGGGCCTCCATGGAGAACTCCTTAGGTTCTTTTTCCTTTTCCATTTTGTTAAGTTGCATTTGTTTCATCATAGCCGTAATAGGAGTTTCTTCCTCATGTGTAATGATATCTTCCACATTAAAGTTGGGAGGAAGTTTAGCTCCTTTATCAACTAACTCTATAAAGTATGTTTCTCTATGTTCTTTCAAGAAATGTTTCATTAGTCTTTTGAAGTTATCATCATTTTGATATCGATCAATTTTAGAAGGTGTAGGTTCTTGATCCATACCATGTTGAGACTAATGTCCTTGGGACCCATGATGTGTCCCTCTATGAGACATGTTAGGATTTTTAGGGCTCCCTAGATTAGATTGAGGAGGGGTTTGTTGATTACCTCCATGAGTTGATGGAGGGGGTATGTAACCAATTTTCAATTGAAAATTATCAAGACCGTCATCTTTGTAAAAACTAGAATTGTAGAGTTGCTCAAGAGTTGGACCTATGTGAGTGGAAAAAGTTGTGGTGTTAGGTATTTCTCCATATTTCTTGTGAGAGGAAGCTCTAGTCTCCACCATTAACCTTAGGTTAAGAAAAAGAATACGATGAAGACAACTAAAGAAAGATTTGATTCAAGAAGATCAAATGACACAACCTTCTCAAAGTTTGATTTATTAAGGATAATATTGGATGTAAATGAAGGATACTATGGCTTGGATATATGGGTAGATGCCCAAAAGATATCGAATATGAGTTCACAACACTTAGTCATTTTGAAGATTGATTGAAGATTGATAGTTATGACAAGGTTTTGACACAAGATGAAAAAGACTCAAATCATTTAAATAGAAGGTCGAATTGGACTCAAGATGCCACTTTAGGAAAATGATTGGATTCATTCTAGTTTTTGCTCTATTTCTGACACAGTGATTTTCTTGACAGACTCTGGAAATAGGCTGTAAAAGCTGGGTCTCTGATAGTTTTTAACACTTTCTGACATTTTTTTAGAGTTTTCTCAAATGAATTTCTATAGGCTCATACAATAGTGGGTAGGCTATGAAATGACAATTGACAAGCTCATACAATACTTGCAAAACTCGCATGATAGTGGATAGCAAAACTTTTGACTTTTGTTATTAATTGGTGGCAAAACTCATACGACACTATACAAGCTATCATATGGCAATTTGGGGGTTTTGAAATGACAATAGCCAAAACTCGTATGATTTTCTAACTTTATGACATGAATTTTGACTCTAGAAAGGTGTTTGACATCAGATTTTGCAAATTTTAGGTTTTCAGTTTCAAATTGTTCACAAAATTGTCTATCCAAATTTGAAGATTGTACTGGATTGATTCGTTCTTAGTAACCAGATAGATAAACAGGAACACAAAACAACAAGCAAGTGATTTCAAGCACATTTGAAAACAATGAATAGGGGACAAAGAAACCCTATGCATGAATAACCAAGTGACTAAATGTTTTAATCCCTAGGAGTATTAACAGTGTATGTTCCAAAAAGTTTTGCAATAATGCACATATTCCTAGAAAATGAAAATTTGGCCTCACTAGGGTTTATAGTAATGGTCTGACTCTGTAACTTTTCTGTTCTCAAGAGGGTGAACTCCAATCTAAGTGCACCAGGGTTTTGACATAGTCTGAGAAATTAATCAATCAGGAGCTGCTAGGGAGATCTAACAACCCAACAAGAGACCACACCTGTGAAGATTTCCTCCACAAGGACATTTATATAGCGGCTATTGCTACCATGGTGTAAATGGCTATTATCACTTGAGGTTCCATCCACGTGGTTGACCCAATTAAGGGAATGTCCACTATAGTTAACCCTCTCTAAAGGTGACTCACAAAAGATACCACATGGAGACTAGTTCCAGATTCAAGGATCTGAGTTTCTGATACTACCCGAAAAGGGAGTAGAGCATAGTCCTCTAGCCTTTTCACTTTAAACCAAAAAAAAGAAGACAGATTAATCTGACATGCTAAGACTAAGATTACCTCACAAAGATCTATGATGTCAACCACTTATGATCTATCAACCTCTTCGGAGAAAATGTATCAATTAGAAACTGAAGACACACAAATCTAGTAGAACATGAGATGCTCTCAGTAACCTCCCTACCTACAAGGGTTCTCTCATTGAGAAGAGCTTCAATGGGA
The DNA here is from genome assembly GCA_027943335.1 of Chamaecyparis obtusa. Taxonomy (NCBI): domain Eukaryota; kingdom Viridiplantae; phylum Streptophyta; class Pinopsida; order Cupressales; family Cupressaceae; genus Chamaecyparis; species Chamaecyparis obtusa. The sequence goes on from BSBK01004549.1 coordinate 389,482, forward strand.
ACCCACTCTCTCAAGAGCCACAAATAGTGTTCATAGGGCCTATTTACTATGTGTAACAGATATGTAGAAAGAAAATCTACATTCATTTTATAGCCCAAAATGAAATCTATGATATGAAAGCAATAAAGGTCACACAAGCTTGACACGTTAGAGTTTATTTTAGTCCAAATTGAAATGTTATTAGCTGAGAAGATTACCTAAATTCCTCACAACACGCTTAGTAGATTCTTACCTATTTTTAGCAATTCTCATGCTTTTCCCAATCAGAACCAACAAATACCAATCAGAAATAGAAGATTTCAATTGTTAATGTTAGCTGTTAGTCCAAAGCTAGAAATCAAATCTAGACAACTACCTAAAAATATGAAATAAAAATTGAATCTGGAGTCAAAACTCATACGACACTGGGTTACCTACTAGATGATAGTCTGCAAACTCATACAACTATGGGTACCTATTCATATGAAAATCAAGATTTCAAATGACAATGTGTACACTTTCATATGAGCCTCAAAATTTTAACCTTTCATACGAAAAATGTACGGACATAAAATAAAAATCATATTTTTGATTGAAAAATGATGAGAAATATGCCACTCACCCACATTAGGCTGAGAAGATGAATCTCCTTGGCTTTTCTTTGGAAATGGTTCGAAGAATGTTGTGTGATAATAATTTCTTTTAGGATTATCAATCGTGATTTCTCCATTATCAATCTTGTCTTGAATGGTATGATTATCAATCGTGATTTCTCCATTATTTTCAGGTTTTCAGTTTTAAATTCATTCACAAAATTGTCTATCTAGATTTAAAGATTGTACAAGATTGATTCATTCTTAGTAGCCAGATAGATAATCAGGCATGCAAAATAGCAAGCAAGTGATTTCAAGAATGTCTAAAAATAATGAATAGGGGACAAAGCAACCCCGTGCATGAACAACCAAAGGAAAATGAATTTCTGACCTATTTCACTCTGGATGATATTGGCTATGCAACTTTAGAAATGCATGAGGAAAGGATGCCAACTTCTTGTAGTCTTAGTTAATGATTTGATGGAAAAGGAAGTTAGAGAAATTATACTAGAGCACCCTTTACTTCAAGAGTTTGCAGATGTATATCCAAATGAGATTTTGGGAATGCCTCCCAAAAGAGATATTGATTTTTGCATAGAACTAGTGCTAGGAGCTGAGCCTATCTCTAAAGCTCCCTACTGCATGACCACTTAGGAGTTGAGTGAAATAAAAGTTCAATTAGAAGAACTCTTAGAAAAAGGCTTTATTAGACCAGGTGTGTCACCTTGGGGAGCTCCGGTTATCTTTGTTAAAAAGAAGGATGGTTCATTACAATTGTGCATTGACTATCGTCAACTCAACAAAGTAACCATTAAGCATTAGTACCATTTGCCAAGAATTGATGACTTGTTTGACCAGATGAAAGGAGCTAAGGTGTTTTCCAAGATTGATTTGAAGTTGGGTTATCATCAATTAAGGATTCAAGAAGCCGACATTCATTGTACAGCTCTTCATACTTGATATGGACACTATGAATTTACCATAATACCTTTTAGTCTCACAAACACACCATTAGTATTCATGAGTCTTATGAATGGGGTATTCAGAACCTTCTTGGATAAATTTGTCATAATTTTCCTAGATGACAGTTTGGTGTATTCTAAGATAGTGGAAGAACATGAGAAACATCTTTAACAAGTCTTACAATGCCTTCATTAGAATCATTTATTTGAAAACTTGGATAAGTGTGATTTCTTTCAAACTAAAGTTAAGTATCTTGGTCATTTTATCTTAGGAGAAGGTATAGCAGTTGATCCCGCCAAGATACAAGCTATTGTTGAATGGCCAACCCCCACCAATGTCTCATAGGTTCGTAGTTTCATGGGTTTAGCTAGATACTACAAATGCTTCATCCAAGGATTCTCCAAAATAGCTCACCCCATCACTTCCTTGTAAACGAAAGGGAAGAAGTTCATTTGGAATGAGAAATGTTTAGAATCTTTTTAGATCCTAAAGGATAAGTTGACCAGTGCCCCAATTTTCATAGTACCTAACCCCACTAAAAAAAATTTAGTTTGTACTGATGCCTCCTTGGAAGGCATAGGGGAAGTATTGATGCAAGAGGGAAGAGTTATTGCTTATGAGTCTAGAAAGCTTAAGGACCATGAGCTTAACTATCCCACCCATGATTTGGAGTTAGCAGTTGTAGTTCATGCCCTGAATAATTGGAGACACTTCTTATTGGGACATTAGTTTGAGTTACACACTGATCATCGAAGCCTTAAATACATATTTACTCAACCTAATCTCAATGCCAGGCAATGTCGATGGATGGAGTTCCTATGTGAGTATGACTTTGAAGTCAGATATATCAAAGGTAAGCAAAATGTGGTGGAAGATGCTTTAAGTAGAAGGACACATGAAATATCCATGCTCTCCCTTTCAACTAATTTGAGAGGTTAGATCTTGATAGAACTTTCTTCAAATACCTTGTATCTAGAAGCTAAGGATGAACTTGAGTCAGGAAGGACCTTAGAAGGAAGGTTCTCAGGGTATTCCTTAGAGTTAGATGGACTGCTAAGACATCAAGGTAGATTCTATGTGCTACTTTTAGGTGATCTTCAGAGAGTTGTCATGGTGGAAGAACACCATGATCCCTATTCAGCCCATCCAAGTGTTAAGAAGATGTATTCAGATCTGAGACAACTATATTTCTAGTCAGGCATGAAGAGAGATATAGCCAATTTTGTGGCTAGGTGTCTAGAATGTCAGAGGGTCAAGGCTGAGCATCATCACCCAGTAAGCCTCCTTTAACCACATTTGATTCCTAAATGGAAATGGGATATGATATCTATGGATTTCATTATGGGACTACCAGTCATGTATCATAGACATGATGCTATCATGGTCATAGTGGATAAGTTAACCAAGGTAGCATATTTCTCCCTATGCATTCATCCTATATAGCTACCTCAGTATCCAGAGTCTTCATGAAGGATATTGTCAAATTACACAGTGTTCCTACAAAGATTATCTTTGATAGAGATCTAGTATTCACTTTTGAGTTTTGGACCTCTTTGCTGCATGCTTTAGGGACTCATCTGAATTTTAGTTCTGCATACCATGCAGAGACCAATTGTCAGACAGAACAAGTTAATCAAGTTCTTGAGAACATGCTTAGGATGTATGTGATGGATAGACAAACCCATTGGGAAGATTACTTGTACCTAGTGGAGTTTTCCTAGAACAATGGCTATCACAATTCTTTGGGGATGTCACCATTTCAGGCTCTTTATGGTTGTCCTTGTCATACCCCTCTAAGTTGTGATCGCTTAGAGGACATAGTATTACTTGGCGCTAAGATGTTACAAGATATGGAGAAATAGGTTCAAAGGATCAAAGAACATCTTTTGATAGCTTAGGATATGCAAAGGAAGTATGTTGATGCTCATAGGATTGATAGATAGTTCTTTGTTGGAGATAAGATGTTTTTGAGAGTTCGCCCATGTGAAAGCCCTATCCAGTAGCGGACTTTGACCCTCAGGGGTTGTAGCATAGAGTAGGTAAGGGTCCAATGGGACGCTAATGATGATACCTCTACTACTTGGGAGGATGTTAGCAGACTTTGATATGCATATCTGTACTTATTTGTAGGGTTCCAGAAGTAAGCCTAATCCTAGGGGGAGAAGATCTAATGCCCACCCTAGCATCTTCCTATGTTAGATTGACAAGACTTTTGCTTTGACACTCTGGATTTTTTGATGGACTGTGATTATTATTTATCTAGCATTTTATGAGACATTTGAGCATATATATTTGGTTACTACAGTTTATTTGGACATATTAAATGAGTTATAATTTAATGAGGAATGGCTAGAAATTAACTATTAGTAAAGTGTTTTACATTGATTTGTGTTATGATGTTTATATTATGATCTAACCCTATTGACCCTATTATGGTTTGACATTTACTAGTTGATGTGAGTGTAGGATGAGGAGGGGTAGTTGTAGTTACTCCTACGAGAGGTCCACATGATGTCGCACTCTCCCTCCTTATTTGTCATAGCATGTTTATATTTATATGTATATGCATATCAGTCGGTGATGTAGGATGCAAGTACCAGGCATCGCCTCCACCTAGCTATAGAGGTCTGAGCGTGCCTTCAAAATCCTTGAACTGTTGATATGTGGAGATTTAACCAAGTACTCTTGAGGTTACCCATGGACTTAGAATTATGTTTAGGAAGTTATCCTAGTTGGGAAACTGGAATGCAGTTTATGTTATGGACTTGATTTGATGTTGGTCTGAGTTTATGTTATGAGTTAGAAATAGTTATGTAAATAATAATAATTGTATATTTATCATTAATTATGTAAATGGTATGTTATTTATAATAGCTAAATAAAGTGAGTGAAGTAAAGTATTTATTGAATGTATTAAATAAAAAGTAAACATAATAATAATAAAAGGAAAATGTCCTTTGTAATAAAATTAGCTACCTAGGAGGGAGTTGAACTCCAGACCTCATAGAAGTTAGGCTAGTTGGTTTCCATGTGTGCTATGTGTTTCCTTGATAGTTATTTGTCGAGTTTTCTTGTTATGGTTTTCCTTTGAGACTATTTTAATTAAAATTAATAAAATCTTTATTATTGTTTAGGGGAGATGTTGGTTTAATTTTTCAACCGACTATGGAAGTTGGAGAAGTTGCTTCCCATAAAGAAACTCCTCCAGCCATATAGTTGGACATTAAATATTTATGTTTTGGGGAGTTTGAGGGGGTTGGCTTATGAGTCTGGATTCGAGAAGAGACATTTCTTTTGGGTTGAGAATTTTGCTTATAGGAAAAATATAGTTGTGAGAAGAGAATTAATTATTTTTTTGAGATTCTCCTGTTGTTTTCTCTCGAAAGAGGCTGGAATTGGTGGCTTTCAAAAGGAATCTAAAGGAGTGCTTGGGTAGGCTAAGGTCACTTGAATCTTCTTCTTTCCAACACTTTGATCTTCCCTGGACTTCAGGTAGGATCTATCCTAGAGATGATCCTTTTGTTTGTTCTCCTATGTGTATTTATATTCTGGTTGTCTTCTCCATGGATTGTAGTTTAAAAGGTTAATTTATACTATTGTATGATGTGAGGATTCTTATTTTATTATAAAAACATGTTTTTTGTAAACTCTCCCAAAATTTTTATCTAGTGTATGTCAATTGGTTTTCATTTATGCATTTGTTAGAGGCTATAGAATCCATGGTACTTTCCTTGCTTCTACCTTCTTATTCAGAATGTTTAGGAGTGTTTCCAAGTCTTAGAACAATTGTTTCATCTCTACTAGTTCATGTTAGTCTTGCACCACTTTTCATTGCCCAAATCTTGATTAGGTTTGGATGGTTGGTAATAGTAGTTGGAAGGTCATTTTTGTATGGAAACTGGGAGATCTCAAATGGGTCATTCCTAGATTGTGCATACTCAGTCCCTATAATGCCCAGTATTACTTGCAAGTCAGAATTGTTAGTTGTTTTTTAATTTTCTACCATTTTATACAAATGCCTAGTTGCCTTTAACATATGCACAATTACCTAGAACAATTGTGCTGTCACCTTAACTAGATGTGCAACTCTGTTAAACAATTGCATAGTAACCCAACTCAAATGCATAATTACCTCAAAACTGAATGGGCAGTTACCTTGCACAAATGCACGATTACCTTAAACAATTTCACAGTAACCCAACTCAAATGTGTAGTTACCTAAAAACTGAATACATAGCTACCTTGCAAATGTGTAGTTACAAGAAATGAATGCATAGAATTTCAAAACAAATGTGCAGTTTGATCCCAGGTTAGGGTTTAGGTAGGATTTATACAAATATAACATTTTAGTATAAAGGAATTAGGTACCTTTCAGGATGCTCGGGATAGGTTTCAGCTTTATAGGAGTTCAGATGCAACTTCTAATTTTTAGATTTCTTACAAATTTGGACTTAGCCAAATTTCAGGCACATGAGATTTCTCTAGACTTTTGAAATAAGCTATGGAATGTTGTGTAAATGGATGTGGGAAGTTTTATGTCGTGTCTTATGAATTTCTATACATGGTTGGATTATAAGCTTTTGTTCATACTTGGCTTTTCATAGAGTCCATAATATAAGGTCAGGACTTGTTCGGTTGGCCTAAGTGCACCCGAGGGCTCCCTAGACATATGATATGGATCTTTTGAAAATACTTGATGTATTCATGGCTTGTGTGTGTCAGTAGGGGACAAGGTAGCCTAGGTGAGTGGCTCACCATAGGTGTTGGAACCCTAAAGTGGTTACCAAATGATCCTATGGGTGGGTTAGTAAAAAGTGATAACCTAACAATGAAACTGGGAAAGGGGGGATACAAAAGATAATAAAGAAAACATATTAATGGCCACATAGTCCTGTTGGAGTATTGGGGCCATGGATAACCACCCAGATGGATCCCTATTCATAAAGGGGGGACTGGGGTTACATCATTTCTAGCAAGGATCCCAAAATGTAGGATATGTGATGACACTCACCTCGAGGGTATACTAGGAACCTAACCCTTGTGATTAGTAAAATGATATATTGTTATGTTATTTCTTTTAGATCAAGTTTTTATGTAGCCTTAGATTGCTTAGGGCCTTGTGAGTATCCTGGTTCTATCTTCTACTAGGGGGGTGGTACCTCATCAATTCCACATGGTTGGGTGGCATAAAATTTTTGAGGTCTTGTTCATGTTTCCTGACTAGGATGCATTCAAATTTATGTAATGATGCAGATATTTGTATTTTGTATTATGTATTTTTGAAAGGAAAGATGAAAAGATATGTCATAATACCTTCGGGCCATTCATGTACCTGTTAATATGAGATCTATTATTAGAAAGATGTAATTGAAAATAAAAGCAATGTAATTGGGAGGGATAGTTCTAGGCTTTGTTTCAAGGGTTGTTATTTGAAAGATCAAAGTTGGAAATATATTATGTCATGTTAAAATTATCTTTTTTATCTCTCCTATGTTGCAATGAAAGAAAATGTTTATTATAAAAAGGTTAAGATGTAATTTGTAAGGAATAGTTATTCAATGCGTAGGAAGGAGAAATGAAATTAGTATATAAAGTAAGAAATATAATTGTAAATGAAATGTTATTTTCTTATCCTATCTCTTAAGTTCTAAAATGTGAAATTAAAGAAAGGAAATGAAATTCAATTTGGATAAGTAATGTAAATATGTTAGTAAATGAATTCATTAAGGGAACCTTAAGGAATGTAAATGTGAACTAGTAATGATGTAATGTTAGGAAAAAAATTTGTTAGTTGCAATTTTGGGTCATAAGACCTGATTCCTTATGGGTTTAGTGGCGGGGACATTACATTTGGTATCAGAGCCCTAGTTTCTACACTGGGAGCTCAGGGTCTATTTATGTTTGAAACTCAAAAAATTTCAACACATTGAATGCTACCTTTGAACATGCACTTAAAACTAATATTGCACCACTCTCCAAGGATGCCTCCTATTACCCATGGAAGAGCTAGGGACATGACTCAGCAGTCTTCCTCTAGATCTCACCCAAAGAGTTCCCATGGGGAACATGAGGGAGAACAAAATCAAGATAACCATAGGAATGAGATTTAGTGTAATGACTTAGAAGGAGCCCAACATAGACAACTTATGTAACAACTTTTGCATAGACTTGACAACCTTGAAAATAGTGTCAATTTCAAAGAAGGAAACCAATCTCAACATCAAGATAGGGAAAGAGAGAGAAGCCCTAGGAGAAGGAAAGTTAGGAAACAATCTAAAGATATGGATACCACTCATATGAGGGACTTGCTCACAGTCAAGGCACCCCTCTTCTATGGAAATGAAGGGGGATCTTTAGTAGAAACCTAGTTGCTTGACCTTGAAAGGTATTTTTGTTAGAAAGTAAAGTCCACCAAGATAACTGAGAGGGGGGGGGGGTTAATTAGTTATTAGATAATTATAAATTTTATCATCTTCAATATAATTAAACCATATAAGTAATATAGTTACCAACCATAGAAATATATTCATAGACAATAACACAAGATATGTTGACTAGGGAACCTCTTGATCAAAGAGTAAACCCCGGTGGGAATGATGCCCACAAAAGATGCACTAATATGAATATTCCTTGTGAGAGGCTAGACTCTTTTAGGAGTCCTATGAAATAAATTTAGTACATATGAATCCCTATTAGGAGATTTTGAATCCCTGTTAAAAGATTCTAACCCTGTTAAGAGTTATGGAAGATAGAAGGACCCACTGCCCAAATAGCTTCAGGGTAAGATCACTGAACAAACTATCAAAATAATCTCTGCATTACTCAAAAAAATAATATGTTACCTCTTCTCTAACTATGCCAAACCACACTCACTGTTACATCAAATCTCAATTTCAGATCTCTATACTTCGCATGTCTTCCTTCACAAATTCAATTTCATACTTAGCTCTTTTCTTCACTTTATGCATACAGCATCACAATCGTTGCTACCATATCATAATTACACACTTTCACATTACAACTACATACTACTTCCTCATAACAAGGAAATACATTCCTTCCTTTATACCACACTCAAATAATTACAAATGATTCCACATACAATTACAAAATAAAAGTTTCCGCACGCTACACCAAAATTACACAAAATTGTTAGCTTCCAAATACAATAAATCTTCACTCATGCAACCTTGAAGTTTTCACTATCATCCACATCACTATCAATGTGTCTTCAACTTCCCTTTAACTACACAAAACTAGATTCCATCCTGATTAGGAGATATCATCTGATTTCCACAAACCGCTACTGAGGAAAACTGCCTGAATACTACTTCCACCAAAATGATCATAACTTCCATGAATCGATGAATTACTATCTATGACCTTAACCATAGATATATGACATATCAAAGAGTATAACCTCAACATCACATATCTCCAACTACAATAACCCATGTGCACTAATCCAAACTCTATCTACTTCTCTGCAACTCTTCGGTAAATCACTGTGTTGACATCAATGACAATCATAGTCATGAATGCAACAAAAACTACTACAAAATGGCTTCCAAAAACTTACCATTTATTCCTAAAAATCTCCCCTATTGGAATTGATGGCAACATAGATGAAAAACATCCAATGTTCCAAAAAATCAATACTGCAACACTGCTTCTTCAAATCCTCTTCATAAATCAAATCTTGCTTCGTTATCCTATTCAGTTCTCTCCAACAGATGTCTCATATTGTTTTTCATGTATACTTCTCCCCCATTGACATCAATGATATAAATTCCATCACTAAGTCAACAAGAACTCAATGTCAAAGGACACTTTTTAGAAAATACATTTACTAGAGTCCTCATGACTTAGCTCAGATACACATACTCCCCCATACAGGAAGTACCAACATCCAATCTAGAAGAAAGGTAAGGCTCATAAACCACTAGAAGGATGAAACCAATTGCATCACTTTTCAAAATTAGGATAGGGCATAACCCCAAGCATACCTCTCAGATACTCAAATGTATACTTAGGAAAAGGCTTTGTGAATATATCTGCTATCTTCTCCTTTGTACTTATATACTCAAGTCTGACTTCTTTCTCAGTAACTTTCTCTCTTACAACATGATACTTAATCTCTATATTCTTTGTCTTAGAATGTAATATAGGATTCTTACACATACTAACTATACTGGTGTTGTCAAAATGTATAACAACAGGTTCAACAAATTTTATACCAATATCTTTCAGCATCTGCTTCATCCAAATTATCTAGTTACAATTGTTTGCTGCTACTACATATTCTACTTTTGCTATGCTTTGTGAGATAAAATTATGCTTCTTTCTTAGCCAAGAAACTAATCTTCCTCCAAGGAAAAATGCTCCACCAATGGTGCTTTTCTTATCATCAACACTACCTCCCCAATCAACATCTGTATATGCACATAGGGTAAAATAATCAAATTTTTCATACCATAATCCATAGTCCATTGTGCCTCTTAAATATCTCAGTATCCTTTTTATTGCTACATAATGTGATTCTCAAGGTTCAGCTTGAAATCTTGCTACAATTCCAACTGAATGTGCTATATCAGATCTTTTATGAGTCAAATACTGCAATCCTCCAATCATAGATCTATATTTCTTCTATTCTGCTACATGAGTCTCATCTATGCTAGATAGCTTATGTCCAATCACCATAAGTGTTCCAACTAGTTTACAATCCTCCTTTCCAAATATTTTTAACAAGTCATTCAAGTACTTTGTTTGACTTACAAAGATACCATCATTATTTTGTGTTATCTTTAATCCCAAAAAGTATTTCATTTCACCAATCATACTCATTTCAAATTCAGTCTTCATTTCATCAACAAATTTGTCACTAGCTTCATCTTCTCCTCCAAAGATAATGTCATCAACAAAAATAACTATAACTAACAAACCATTTTCAATTTCTTTTGTGTACAAATTGCTATCAGCTGTTGCTTTTATAAATCCCAATTTTAACAAATACTTATCCAGTCTTCCATACCAAGTTCTAGGTGCTTGTTTAAGTCCATATAAAGCTTTCTTCAATTTACATACCGTGTCTCCTTCTTGAGTTAAAGGAAAACCTTCAGGCTGCTCAATGTAGACATCTTCTTCCAATTGTCCATTTAGAAATGCTAACTTCAAATCCATCTGATACACTTTGAATTTCTTGTAAGCTGCATATGCCAAAAACATTCTTACTAATTCAATTCTTGCAACAGGTGCAAAGGTTTCTTCATAGTCAATTCCTTCTTGTTGTGAGTAACCCTTACATACCAATCTTGCTTTGTTTCTTACTACTTCTCCTTGTTCATTCATCTTGTTTCTGAATACCCATTTAGTTCCAATAACATTCTTGTCTTTAGGTCTAGGGACCAATTCCCATGTCTTGTTCCTTTCAATCTGATCTAGTTCTTCTTTCATAGCATTAGTCCAACTTTCATCTTCACAAGCTTCATTAGTAGTCTTAGGTTCAATTTGAGAAACCAAACATAACTATTCTTGTGTCTTATTTCGAGTCAAAACTCCTCTTTTGATGCTCCCAATAATCTATTCAAAAGGATGATTCCTTAACAAACTCTTGCTAGGTGTCACTATCTCAGATCTCTCTTCGGATGTAGGTTCTTCAATAACTTCACTATGGCTTTCATTCAACAAATCACTGTTAGTTTCATAAACCAATTTAGTAGTTCTAGTATTAGGTTTAGGATGAGATTCTTCATCAGATTCATAATCAAGCATTCTTTCCTAAATTTTGAACTTTTCATCAACTTTAACATTTGCGCTTTCAACAATAGTATTAATTCTTTTATTGAAATATCTATATGCTTTTCTTTTCAAAGAATATCCAAGAAATATACCTTCATCACTTCTAGAATCAAACTTTCCAATATCATCATCTCTCTTTATATAACATTTTCTTCCAAAAATTCTAAAATACTTAACTGAGGATGCATGTCCAAACCATAATTCATAAGGTGTCTTGTTTGTGTCTACTCTGATTTGTACTATGTTCATTGTATATACTGATGTGTTCACTGCTTCTCTCCAGAATATCTTTGCCAAATTATTTTCAAAGAACATAGCTCTTGCTGCTTCAGTTACTGATCTATTCCTTCTTTCTACAATGCCATTTTTTTCAGGTGTTCTAAGGGCTGAATACTATCTTTTAATGCCATTTTCTTGACAAAATTTGTTAAACTCTCTAGAAGTAAATTCTCCACCTCTATCAGATCTCAAACACTTAATCTTCATTCTAGATTCATTCTCAACTTTATTCTTAACAATCTTAAACTTATCAAATGCTTCAGATTTTTCTTTAAGAAATGCAATCCACACCATTCTTGTAAAATCATCAACAAGAATCATAAAATACCTTTCTCTATAGAATCCTCTAGTCCTGGTAGGACTGCTCAAATCTATATGAACAATCTCCAGCTTATCTGTAGATGTAAACTTCTTACTAGGAAAAGAGCTTCTCTTCTATTTAGCCATTACACATTCTTTGCAAATCATGTTAGTAGGTTTCATAATGTTAGGTAAATCTCTTACTGCAAGTTTAGTACTTACTTTCACAATGTTATCAAAGTTTATATGACAAAACCTTTTATGCCACAACCAATTGTCATCAATTTTAGTAATCAAACATGTCATCTCAGTAGGATTCAATTGAAATACATTACCTCTGGTTCTAGATCTAGTTCCAATCAGATTTCCATCTTTATCCTTTATCACACAAGTTTTCTTAGTAAACCAAACTCAATATCCCTTATCAACTAACTGTCCAACACTCAAAAGATTATGTTTCAATCCATCCACAAAATAAACATCATCAGTATTAGTCTTTCCATCAAGAGTAATAGATGCTATACATTTAATCAAACAAGGTGCATTGTTTCCAACTCTAACAACTCCTCCATCATATTCATTCAACTTTATGAACTTTTTCATGTCTCCAATCATATGATGTGAACAACCACTATCTATAATACTATCAGCTTTCTTTTCAACTTGAGAAACTAAGGCTTTTTCTTCCTTAACATCAGATTTAAGATTTTCTTCTTTAATTGCTACAAATCCTATGTCATCATTATTTTCAGTATCACTTTCACTTAAAGTTCTTTCTATACTAGCTTCAAGATCTTCATCATTAGCATAATAATATTCCTTAGATCTTCTAAGTTTTAAATTGCTTCTAACTCTCTTAGGACATTTAGATGCAAAATGACCATATTCTTGACAAGTCCAACATTTAAATATTTTCTTACCATCTGGTTCTCTTTTCACAAGCAAGGAAATACCTTCTTCAATCTTCTTATCTTCTTCATTTCTAGATCTATTGCTACTAGCATAATCTCCACTCACATTGATGCTTCTTGACAAATTAGGGTGAACACCAAGAACACTGAATGCTGTCTCCATTCTAGGTAAGTCTCCTGATAATCTCAGGTTCATTTCTATTGCTTCCAATCTTCCAAGAAGAGTCTCTCTTGTAAATTTTTTTGTACAAGGTATCACTTGTTCAATCATCTGTGTTGTCTACTTAAATATAGGAGTTAATGTCCTTTGAATTTTCCATATCACTTCATTATCTATCTTTGTTCCTCCACAGGATTTTATACCTGTAATGATCTTTGACATTCTACCAATATAACTTCTAATAGATTCATCTTCCAACATTCGTATATCTTCAAATGCACATATCCAATTATGTAATCTAACTATTTTTGCATGTTCATCACCTTCAAAAGTAGAGTGTAAAGCATTCCAAATTTCATGAGATTTTTTCAAATAGTTTACTTGACTGTACTCATTCTTCAGAGGTGCTGTCAAAAGTACTTCTCCTGCAAGTATGTTACACATGAATAGATCTCTCTCTTCTGTAGTACATGTTTCAAGATTGTCCTCTTTAATAATAGTCTTATTATTCTTTGTAATCAAGTAATAACCTAGTCCTAAACATAATAGGTGTGTCTTCATCTTTTCTTTCCAGCTGTCAAAATTTACTCCATCAAACTTAGGGCTTTCTTTCCTAAAATTCACAATGGATCTCCTTAAGTTGTTAAACTTCTTTTTTAAGGACCTGTTTCTCTGAAAAAAATTGTTAGAAAGTAAAGTCCACCAAGATAATTGAGAGGGGGGGGGAGGGTTAATTAGTTATTAGATAATTATAAATTTTATCATCTTCAACAACATTAAACCATATAAGAAATATAATTACCAACCATAGAAAGATATTCATACATAATAACACAATAACACAAGATATGTTGACTAGGGAACCTCTTGATCAAAGAGTAAACCTTGGTGGGAATGATGCCCACAAAAGATGCACTAATATGAATATTCCTTGTGAGAGGATGGACTCTGTTAGGAGTTTTATGAAATATATTCAGTACATATGAATCCCTATTAGGAGATTTTGAATCCCTGTTAGAAGATTCTAACCCTGTTAAGAGTTATGGAAGACAAAAGGACCCACTGCCCAAACAGCTCCAAGGTAAGATCACTGAACACAGTGTCTAAATAATATTTTCATTACTCAATAGAATAATATGTTACCTCTTCTCTGACTATGCCAAACCGCACTCACTATTACATCAGATCTCAATTTTAGATCTCTATACTTTGCATGTCTTCCTTCACAAATTCATTTTCATACTTAGCTCTTTTCTTCACTTCATGCATATAGCATCACAACCACTGCTACCATATCATAATTACACACTTTCACATTAAAACTACATACTACCTCCTCATAACAAGGAAATACATTCCTTCCTTTATACCACACTCAAATAATTACAAATGAGTCAGCAAACAATTACAAAATAAAAGTTTCCACACGCTACACCAAAATTACACAAAACTATCAGCTTCCAAATAGAATAAATCTTCACTCGTGTGACCTCAAAGATTGCACTATCATCCATGTCACTATCAATGTGTCTTCAACTTCCCTTTAACTACACAAAACTAGATTCCATGCTGATTAGGAGATATCATCCAATTTCCACAAATCACTACTCAGGAACACTGCCTGAATACTACTTCCACCAAAATGATCTTAACTTCCATGAATCAATGAATTAATATTTGTGCTCTTAACCATAGATATATGACATATCAAAGAGTATAACCTTAACATTTCATAGCTCCAACTACAATAACCCACATGTGCTAATCCAAACTCTATCTGCTTCTCTGCAAGTCTTTGGTAAATCACTGTGTTGACATCAATGACAATCATAGTCATGAATGAAACAACAAATACTATAGAATGGCTACCAAACAATTAGCATTCATTCCTAATATTTTTTCTATGCACCCTTTTAGTAGCAACATCAAGGAAGTTTGCATCTACATGGTGGCGTATGGAAGAAGACAAGCTTCAAGTCACCATCAACACTGTTTCATGGGAACTTTTCCTAGAAAGCTTTAAGGACCAATTCATGTTTGATCAGTGGAGGAAAGGTAGGATAGAATAATTCCACCACCTCAAGAAATCCAACTTGTTGGTGGAAGATTATGAAAGAAATTTCTATGAACTTAAGCCTTTCTCAGGCTTTAGAGATGATGGACCCATACTTGTCCAATGTTTCATCAGGGGTCTGAATGACCAAATATTAAGAGAGGTAACAGTCTTGGAACCCTAGAACCTTCAGGATGCCATCACTAAGGCATACCTTGTTGAAAGGAAGCTCAAAGGAAGAGGTGGCTATGCTAGTGGCCAAACTTTCAATGCTGGATCAGGTTCTAAGGGGAACTTTGATCAAGGAAATTCCAACTCTAAAAACCAACATCCATCTTTCAAAAATAGACAAAAATTCCCTAAGAAGAAGTTTTTGAATAATAAAAAAAGAAATGGGAAGTTTCAAGAACCTCAAAACCATAACAACTTCTGAGCACAAAAAAGGTTTCCTCCTCCACAATCCCATAATTCTCAAAATTTCAATAGAGGAGGTTATCAACAATCCAGCACAACTCCTGCAAAGAACTTGGGAAGGAATACCGAGTGTTATTATTGTGGACAACAAGGACATATTGCAGTTCATTTCCCTCAATGCACAAATCTCACTAATCAAAATCAAGCAGTTTCAAAACCAACTATAGGAGATGTCGGTTGGTCTCACAAGATGTTTTCCATAGTGGAACACAGACAAGCTAATCACCAAAACACTGTCATAGAAACTTTAGGTTTGTTAAATGGTAAAACTATTTCTATTCTCTTTGACTCGAGAGCAATCGACTCCTTATCTTCTTCTTTGATAGAAAAGTTCAGGCTAGCGGTAGTAGGGCAAGGAGTTAAGTGGTAGGTAGAGCTAGCCTCGGGGGCTAAAATGAACACATATTTGTATGTTCAAGGTTGCAATTTGGAACTAGAAACTTTTTCTACCAATGTTGATCTTTGAGTTATTCCTCTTGGATCATATGGAGTTGTCCTAGGAATGGATTGGTTGAAAGAACATGAGGCTAAGATAGATTGCAAAAAAAAACTCATTCATTGCTTGGATGATTTAGGTAAGCCCAACATAATTTTCTGAATTCAATGACCTATTTCACTATGGATGATATCGGCTATGCAACTTAATAAATGTATGAGGAAAGGATGCCAACTTCTTGTAGTCTCAATTAATGATTTGATGAAAAAGGAAGATAGAGAAATTATACTTGGGAACCCTTTTCTTCAAGTGTTTGTAGATGTATATCCGGCTGAGATTCTGAGAATGTCTCCCAAAAGGGATATTGATTTCTACATAGAACTAGTGGCAAGAGCTAAGCCTATCTCTAAAGCTCCCTACCACATGACCACTCAAGAGTTGAGTGAATTAAAAGTTCAATTAGAAGAACTCTTAGGAAAAGGCTTTATCAGACCAAGTGTGTCACCTTGGGGAGCTTTGGTTATCTTTGTTAAAAAAAAGGATGGTTCATTATGGTTGTGCATTGACTATCATCAAATCAACAAAGTAACCATTAAGAATCAGTAACCTTTGCCAAGAATTGATGACTTGTTTAACTAGATGAAAGGAGCCAAGGTGTTTTCCAAGATTGATCTAAAGTCAAGTTATCATTAGTTAAGGATTCACGAAGCTGACATTCATCGTACAACTTTTTGTACTTGATATGGACAATATGAATTTTTCATAGTATCTTTTGGTCTCACAAATGCACCATTAGTATTCATGAGTCTTATGAATGGGGTATTTAGAACCTTCTTGGATAAATTTTTTATAATTTTCCTAGATGAAATTTTGGTGTATTCTAAGATAGTGGAAGAACATGAGCAACATCTTCAACAAGTGTTACAATGGCTTCGTGAGAATTTGTGATTTACAAACATGGAGAAGTGTGATTTCTTTCAAACTAAAGTTAAGTCTCTTGGTCATGTTATCTTAGGAGAAGGTATAGCATTTGATCCTGCCAAGATCCAATCTATAGTTGAATGACCAACCCCCACCAACATCTCAAAGGTTCATAGTTTCATGGGTTTAGCTGGATACTATAGATGCTTCATCTAAAGATTCTCCAGAATAGCTCACTCGACCACTTCCTTGCAAAGGAAAGGGAAGAAGTTCATTTGGACTGAGAAATGTTCAAAATCTTTATAGTTCCTAAAGGATAAGTTGACCAGTGCCCCAATTTTGGTAGTACCTAGCCCCGCTGAAAATTTTGTAGTTTGTACTAATGCCTCCTTGGAAGGCATAGGGGTAGTATTGACGCAAGAGGGAAGAGTTATTGCTTATGAGTCTAGAAAGCTTAAGGACCATGAGATTAACTATCCCACCCATGATTTGGAGTTAGCAGCTGTAGTTCATGCCCTGAATCATTGGAGACACTTCTTATTGGGACATCGATTCGAGTTAAAAACTGATCATCAAATCCTTCAATACATATTTACTCAACGTAATCTCAACACTAGGCAACATCGATGGATGGAGTTCCTATGTGAGTATGACTTTGAGTTCAGATATATCCAAGGTAAGAGAAATGTGGTGGAAGATGGTCTAAGTAGAAGGAGACATGAAATATACATGCTCCCACTTTCAATTGATTTGAGAGGTCAGATCTTGCAAGCACTTTCTTTAGATACCTTGTATCTAGAAACTAAGGCTGGAATTTAGTCCGGAAGGACCTTAGAAGGAAGGTTCTCAGGGTATTCTTAAGAGTCAGATGGACTACTAAGACATCAAGGTAGAATTTACGTGCCACTTTTAGGTGATCTTTAGATAGTCATTATAGTGGAAGCACACCATGATCCCTATTCAACCCATCTAGGTGTTAAGAAGATGTATTCAAATCTAAGACAACTATATTTCTGGTTGGGCATGAAGAGGGATATAGCTAATTTTGTGGCTAGGTGTCTAGAATGTCAGAGGATCAAGGACAAGCATCATCACCCAATAGGCCTCCTTCAACCACATTTGATTCCTGAATGGAAATGGGATACGATATCTATGGATTTCATTGTGGGACTACCAATCACATATCAGAGACATGATGCTATCATGGTCATAGTGGATAAGTTAACCAAGGTAGCACATTTCTTGCCTATGCAGTCATCCTATATAGCTACCTCAGTAGCTAGAGTCTTCATGAAGGATATAGTTAGATTACACTATGTTCCTAGAAAGGTTATCTCTGATAGAGATCTAGTATTCACTTCAGAGTTTTGGACCTCTTTGCAGCATGCTTTAGGGACTCAGCTAAATTTTAGTTCTGCATACCACGCAGAGACCGATGGTCAGATAGAGCGAGTTAATCAGGTTCTTGAGGAAATGCTTAGGATGTATGTGATGGATAGAGAAGCCCATTGGGAAGATTACTTGTACCTAGTGGAGTTTTCCTACAACAATGACTATGATAGTTCTTTGGGGATGTCACCATTTTAGGCTCTTTATGGTCATCCTTTTTTTACCCCTCTGAGTTGGGATCACTTAGAGGATAGAGTATTAATTGGCCCCGAGATGTTACAAGATATGGAGTAGTAGGTTCAAAGGATCAGAGAACATCTTTTGACAGCTCAAGATAAGCAGAAGAAGTATTATGATACTCATAGGATTGATAGATAGTTCTCTGTCAGAGATAAGGTGTTTTTGAGAGTCCACCCACATAACATCCCTATCTATTATGGAAAAGGTTCTAAGTTGGCACCAAGATTTGTAGGTCCATTTGAGATCCTTGAGAGGATAGGACCATTTGGTTACTGACTTGCCCTATCATCTAGCCTTACACATGTGCATGATGTATTTCATGTATCCTTACTTAGATAGTATATTCCTGATTTGACTCATGTTTTCAATCAAAACACTTTACAGGTAGAGGACAGGCAGTTGGCTTTGGAGCTAGTATGTATACTCTAGTAGTGGACTTTGACCATTAGGGGTTGCAACATAGAGTAGGTAAGGGTCCAATAGGACCCCATTAATGATAATTCTATTACTTGGGAGGATGATAATAGACTCGGATCTACATATCTGTACTTATTTGTAGGCTTCCAGGAGTAAGCCTAATCCTAGGGGGAGAGGATGTAATGACCACCCTAGCATCTTCCTATGTTAGACTAACATAAATTTTTCTTTCACACTTTGGATTTTATGATGGACTATGATTATTATTTAGTTAGCATTTTATGATACATTTGAGCATATATATTTGGTTACTGCAGTTTATTTGGACATATTAAATGAGTTATAATTTAATGAGGAATGGCTAGAAATGAACTGTCAGTAAAGTGTTTTACTTTGATTTATGTTATGATGTTTATATTATGATCTAACCCTACTGACCCTACTATGGTTTGACATTTACTGGTTGATGTGAGTGTAGGATGAGGAGGGGCAGTCCTAGTTACTCCTACGGGAGGTCCACATGATGTCACACTCTCCCTCCTTGTTCGTCACTGCATGTTTATATGTATATGTATATGCATATCAGTTGGTGATGCAAGATGTAGATACCAGACATTGTCTCCACTTGGCTACATAGGTCTGAGCATGCCTTCAAAATCCTCAAACTATTGATGTGTGGAGATTTAACCAAGTACTCTCGAGGTTACCCATGGACTTAGAATTTTGTTTAGGAAGTTATCCTAGTTGGGAAAGTGGAATGCAGTTTATGTTATGGACTTGATTTAATGTTGGTCTGAGTTTATGTTATGAGTTAGAACTAATTTTCTTTATATGTATAATAAATAATTATGTTATAGTTGTTTGTGTTTTATATAGGTATGTGTATATATGGGTCCACACGCATATATCCATGCTTATGTAAATAATAATAATTGTATATTTTTCATTAATTGTGTAAATGGTATGTTATTTATAATAGGTAAATAAAGTGAGTGAAATAAAGTATTTAATGAATGTATTAAATAAAAATTAAACATAATAATAATAAAAGGAAAATGTCCTTTTTACTAAAATTAGCTATCTAGGAAGGAGTTGAACTCTAGACCTCCTAGAAGTTAGGCTAGTTGGTTTCCATGTGTACTATGTGTTTCCTTGATAGTTATTTGTTGAGTTTTTTCTTGTTATGGTTTTCTTTTGAGATATTTTAATTAAAATTAATAAAAGCTTTATTATTGTTTATGGGAGATGTTGGTTTAATTTTTCAACCAACTATGGAAGTTGGAGAATTTGCTTCCTGTAAAGAAACTCCTCCAACCATATAGTTGGAGATTAAATATTTGTGTCTTTGGGAGTTTTAAGGGGTTGGATTATGAGTCTGGATTCAAGAAGAGACATTTCTTTTGGGTTGAGAATTTTGCTTATAGGAAAAATATAGTTGTGAGAAGAGAATTTATTATTCTCTAAGATTGTCCTGTTGTTTTCTCTCAGAAGAGGCCGGAATTGGTGGCTTTCAGAAGGAATCTGAAGGAGTGCTTGGGCATGCTGAGGTCGCTTGAATCTTCTTCTTTCCAACACTTTGACCTTCATAGGACTTCAGGTAGGATCTATCCTAGAGATGATCCTTTTTTTTGTTCTCCTGTGTGTATTTATATTCTGGTTGTCTTCTCCATGGATTGCAGTTTAAAAGGGAAATTTATACTATTATGTGATGTGAGGATTCTTATGTTATTATTAAAATATGTTTTTGCAAACTCTCCCAAAACTATTATCTGGTGTATTGTAATTAGTTTTCATTTATGCATTTTTTAGAGGCTATAGAATCCATGGTACCTTCCTTGCTTCTACCTTCTTATTCAGAATGTTTAGGAGTGTTTCCAAGCCTTAGAGAAATTATTTCATCTCTGCTAGTTCATGTTAGTCTTCGAGCACCTTTCATTGCCCAAATCTTGAGTAGGTTTGGATGGTTGGTAATCGTATTTGGAAGCTCATTTTTGTATGGAAACTAGGAGATCTCAAATGGGTCTTTCCTAGGTTTGGCATACCCAGTCCCTATAATGCCCAATTTTACCCACAAGTCAGAATTGTTAGTTGTTTTTTTTTATTTTCTACCATTTTGTACAAATGCGTAGTTGCCTTTAACATTTGCACAATTACCTAGAACAATTGCGCAGTCACCTTAACTAGATGCACAACTCTGTTAAACAATTGCACAGTAACCCAACTCAAATGCACAGTTACCTCAAAACTGAATGTCCAATTACCTTGCACAAATGCACAGTTACCTTAATCAATTACGTAGTAACCCAACTCAAATGCATAGTTACCTAAAAACTGAATGCACAGCTACCTTACAAATGCACAATTACAAGAAACGAATGTGAAAGATTTGAAAATAAATGTGCAGTTTGATCCCAGGTTATGGTTTAGGCAGGATTTATAAAAATATAACATTTCAGGATGATTGAGATAGGTTTCAGCTTCAAAGGAGTTAAGATGCAACTTCTAATTTTGAGATTTCTTAAAAATTCAAACTTAGCCAAATTTCAGGCACGTGAGATTTCTCTAGACTTTTGAAATAAGCTATGGAATGTTGTGTAAATGCACGTGGGAAGTTTTATGTCATGTCTTATGAATTTATATACATGGTTGGATTATAATCTTTTGTTCATACTTGGCTTTTCGTAGAGTCCATAATATAAGGTCAAGACTTGTTCAGGTGGCCTGAGTGCACCCGAGGGCTCCCTAGACCAATGATATGGATCTTTTGAAAATACTTGATGTTTTCATGGCTTGTGTGTGTGGGCAGGGTACTAGGTACCCTAGGTGAGTGTCTCACCATAGGTGTTGGAACCCTAAAGTGGTTACTAGATGATCCTATGGGTGGGTTAGTAAAAAGTGATAACCTAACAATGAATCTTGGAAATGGGGGAAACAAACGATAATGAAAGAAAATATATTGATGGCCACATAGTCCTATTGGAGTATAGGGACCATGGATAACCACCAGGATGGTTCCCTATTCATAAACGGGGGATCGGGGTTACATGGTTGCCAAGAAGGATCCTGAAATCCAGAATATGTGATGACATTCACCTAGAGGGTATACTAGGAACCTAACCCTTGTGATTAGTAAAATGATATATTGTTATGTTATTTCTTTTAGATTAGGGTTTTGTGTAGCCTTAGATTGCTTAGGGCCTTGTGAGTATCTTGGTTCTATCTCCTAGCACGAGGGATGAAACCTCATCAGTTCCACATAGCACTACTACATTTGGGGCCAAATTTCGACAGAAGTTTCCGATGGATTACTTTTTATTATGAATTTTGTGTTTTTTTTTTGTAATAGGCCCCAATGATGTCGGTATTCCAATGGGTGTTTAATTGAACATTGGAATTCTAACAGATTCAGAGTATAGATAAAAAAAAAGTGAAATGGCCTCATTATTTTTATTTCAATTGGATAGAGGGAGCATGAGAAAAGGAGCGAAAGCTGAGCATAGGATAAGGTATGTGATTTCTTCATCTTTTGAGCCTCTGGCATCATATTTGAATGCATTTTATTTTATTTGATCATGAATGCTCTCTGAAATGACCGCATTCTACTAGTGTTGTGTCGTAGCCAGTGCTTTATCTCTATTATTTGATGTTATTGGTGCTTGTGCTCAAGGATATCGATTCACTGTATTCAAATGTTTGGATTCATGTTTGTTGATATCACTGGCATATATGTTTAATGATGCCATTGTAAATTGTTGTCACTAAAATGACCGCATTCTACTGGTGTCATGCCTAGCCCATGCTTTAACTCCATTATTTGATGTTATTGGTGCTTGTGCTCAAGGATATCCATTTTTTTGAAATGTTGACTATTGTTGTCAAATGCACAACCCATGAGCTTCTAGTCAGGTGCCATTTGTATTGATAGCTTAGGGCATCAAATGTATTATATCATTGATAGTTGATACTTTGTTAAAAGGAAATAGGACAAAGAATGATTTTTATTTAGTTTCTCTATTTTGATCCCTAAGTGTCTTACAACCCTAGAGAAGTATATGTAGATTTATGGATGCAGTTGTAGGATACATAGTAGTCGATAATTCACAATAAATCCATGCATCTAATTTGAATAGAAATTAATACAAATAAATAGGGTCCTCCAATGGCCCACTCATCCAGACCTTGACTGTCCCCTCAACTAGTGACCCTTCAAAACTGGGTTATCATGCAATCAGTGAGTGATCCTTCATTCTCCTCATGAGCTTCTAGGTAGGCACCATTTGTATATTTGATAGCTTAGGGCATCAAATGTATATTGTATCATTGATAGTTGAGACTTTGTTAAAAGTAAATAAGAAAAAGAATGATTTTGATTTAGTCTCTGTATTTTGATCCCTAAGTGGCTTACAACCCTAGAGAAGTATATAGAGATTTACGGATCTAGTTGTAGGATACATAGTAGCTGATAATTGATAAGAAATCCATGCATCCAATTTGAATAGAAATTAATACAAAGAAATAGGGTCCTCCAATGGCACAATCATCTAGACCTTGACTGTCCCCTCAACCAGTGACCCTTTGAAACTAGGTTATCATGCAATCAGTGAGTGATCCTTCATTCTCCTAGTCTGCCCTGCATCCAAACATATTGGAAATACACAATACAATGATAACAAGTCTTTCACAATCCCCCTTCCCTCAAGGAACACTATCAACCATCCCTTCCACATAGCATTTCACTATTTTATGAGTGGATTGTGCAGGAACAGTTAACATTAAAAAAGGAGCAAACTCCTCAACACATCTTGGAAACCATTGAATTCAATAACAAATGAAACCTAACACCAACACTATTCTTTCCATAGTTGCAGTATACATAGCAGTCGATAATTCACAAGAAATCCATGCATCAAATTTTTATAAGGATATCCTACTAATCAATAGGAATTTTCTTGAGATGACCAACGATTATGCATTTTGATGGCAGTGTGCTAGTTAAAAAGGATAATATAAATCTGAAATAATTTTTTCTGATTTTCTCAAACTATAAATGTGGTTAAATGGAAAATATTATGTGGAAAACCCACAAACCAAGCTAGCGAATGATTTTACATCAAATTATTCCTATATTCATTCAAGTAATGCTATGATTCAACTACCTAACCTTTGAGCTTCATCTAGAGGAATGTGTAGTTTCAAGATAGAGTTACTTCTTGGGCCTTACAATAGGGTGGAATATGATCAAGATTTGTTTAGGTTGTATCTTTGTTAGTCCCATTGTTAGGTTCATATAGTTCATGGTTTGAATCTATTATGGTTGTGTAAGGGATTTGTAGATGCTTTTTCTAACATAATTATTGGACACCATGATTGGAACAACTAGTTGTTGGCTATTGTACACATGAATCATACCTGTCAAAGGTTATTTGTGTTCAAGAATTCATTGATCAATCTTTGAGATTTATTGTCCCATCTTTAAAAGAGTGATAAAAGATATAGTGAGTGCTATCTTTTCCAAGTGTTTTATGGGTGCCATTATCTTCTAGGAGTAATTTCTAGAACCAAATTATGTTCTTTGCCTCTAGTAAATATTGCGGACACAACCATCTTCTTGGTGAAGGGTTTCTTCCATCCCCATGAAGCACTATTGCATGGTTTCCATTCCCTTGTAGTATACTGAACCTAATTTAATACAAGCGTGCACTATTTTGGGTTCCATAATTTATGGCCCCTACACTATGGTTGTTAGCCTAATTAAGATAGGCCTACCTTTGCATATAATAAGAGGCCAACATGAAACAAACATCCAGAGGTTACAGGGTTGTTCCATGTCCATAATTTATTATTTAAGTGCTAAATGATGATGGGTATATCATGTAATTCATACCTAGTGTGTCTCTTTCTTTCTCTCCACCATTCACATTATAATTATATGTTATAAAATACTAATCAAATCAACTATAGCTCAAATCTAATCAAAATTGCAATATAATGATTAAAATAGATCTTGAAGAAATATGGGAACCATCTTTTACAGATATTGTACAAATGAAGAGAATACTCCAAAGAGGAAATGCTTCAATGTGGAACAATTGAAGGACAATATTTTACTTTTATATGCACATCTGTAATGTTTTTGATATATTTTTGAGACAACAAAACCATAGAAAGAATAGCATATAGAAGAAAGTAAAGAATAATGATCATACTTTGAGATAGTGTGGAAAATTAAAGGAAAGAATGCTTGGTGGGGTTATCATGCAATCGGTGAGTGATCCTTCATTCCCCTCTTCCAGTGACCCTTCAAAACTGAATTTTTATTTAGTTTCTCTATTTTGATCCCTAAGTGGCTTACAACCCTAGAGAAGTATATGCAGATTTACGGATGCAGTTGCAGGATACATAGCAGCCGATAATTCACAATAAATCCATGCATCCAATTTGAATAGCATTTGATATAAAGAACTAGGGTCCTCCAATGGCCCAATCATCTAGACCTTGACTGTCCCCTCAACTAGTGACCCTTCAAAATTGGGTTATCATGCAATCAGTGAGTGATCCTTCATTCTCCTGGTGAGCATCTAGGTAGGTGCCATTTGTATATTTGATAGCTTAGGGCATCAAATGTATATTGTATCATTGATAGTTGAGATTTTGTTAAAAGGAAATAGGACAAAGAATGATTTTGATTTAGTTTCTCTATTTTGATCTCTAAATGGCTTACAACCGTAGAGAAGTATATGCAAATTTATAGATGCAGTTGCAAGATACATAGCAGCTAATAATTCATAAGAAACCCATGCATCCAATTTGAATAGAAATTAATACAAAGAAATAGGGTCCTCCAATGGCCCAATCATTGGGACCTTGACTCTCCCCTCAACCAGTGACCCTTCAAAATGAGGTTATCATGCAATCGGTGAGTGATCCTTCATTCTCCCGGTCTGCCCTACATCCAAACATATTAGAAATACACAATACAATGATAACAAGTCTTTCAAAATCCCCCTTCCCTCAAGGAACACTATCAACCATCCATTCCACATAGCATTTCACTGTTGTATGAGTGGATTGTGCAGGAACAGTTAACATTAAACAAGGAGAAAACTCCTCAACAAATCTTGGAAACCATTGAATTCAATAATAAATGAAACCTAACACCAACACTATTCCTTCCATTCACTTCTACCGAGAATAAATCATTTAATCCATTCAACATTACATATAATCATTAGACAGTTACATTTCTTGACTGTGTAGAGGAACAATCATGACCAAAATGATCAAAACTACTTTCACCCTTGCACAAGCTATTCCTCACTCTTAATGTGTTAAAAACATGCCATTGCATTATTTTTTCTTGCAAGTTATGATAATTTTTGTAAACATGTCATTGGTTCAGTTTAGTGTATTCATTTTTGTTAGACAAATCTTCATTGTCTTCTAATTGTGTTCTTTATATAGTAGCATGTATTCATTGGTTGACAAATAAAGAAGCATTTAGACAATTGGAAGACAATGAAGATAATTTTAAATGCATCTAACATAATTTTTTTTTAGAAAACTAAACCAATGGCATGTTTACAACAAAGAAATAGAGTGATAATAATATGCTGAAAATTGTATTCTATTTAATACACACCAAAGGACCAGTCCCAACAATTCTTAAACATACTTTATCTGATATGATGAATTCTTAAACAATTAAGGTTGGAGTAGACAAAGTTATCACATAGTTTTTTTGTGTGGTACAAGGAAGATTTGGCTGATTAAGAGTGAGGCCTTCTTTAGAATCTCATATAAATTTGGCCAATTAAGATGAGAAGAAAAACACAATTCATTAGTTAAATTTTTCAATTTCATGTATTTTTTCTCCTATTTATTAGGTGCATGAGTTGAAGGTTGAATGTAAGAGTCTTATAATGTTGTGTTACCTTAAATCTCAAGTTTTTGATACTCCTATGATGATCTTTCTCAACAAGTATTTTATTCTATTGTTGTTTTTTGAATAACATATTGAGCAAACACAAAATTGTGTACTTCTACAGGACACTTAACACAAAATTGAAGCATCAAAAAAGACTTGATCAAGTTGCAGGTGGAACATGCACTCAAATAGTAAGTAATGTAGAATAACAAAATAAGTAATCTGTCGTGTCTACATTTTGTTATTTTCTGAGATTACATCCATGTTCTATATTCACAGAATGGTTCAAAATTGAAATTTACAATTCAATAAAAGTACTCACGGGTGTTGTTCCTTGCACCCTCAATCAACAACTTGCCTCCATTTTATTTTGATTAACAAACTACTATATTATTTGAATATCTTTCTTTCTTGCCACATAGGAAAGATTTTGAGGTGGAAGACTACAATAATAGAACATTTTCAATTTGGTATACTATACTACAACATCATTTCATAACTAAGTTTTCAATTTCTATATATAATTAGGTTATAGATAATCTAAGTGAAGAAGCATCATGTCAGACAATCTAAGTGAAGAAGGTAATGGGGATGCAATCAATAGATTGTGGTTGAACTTGAAAAGAAAAGGTGATGGAAAATGTTATTGTCCCTGCAATAATTGTAAGGGCTTAAACATTAGAAGATTGCTAATCAAAATAGCTAAGAGATATTGTAGGGATAATGGTCACATTGAAGGAGGCTTTGATTATCATGAATTGGTAAGTTTTTCATTATATTTATTTAATAATTAATATATATATGAAATATACCTAATGATAAGATCATTATCATGGTTTAATTGTGTTCATTTTAATATAGGTCGACCTCCCTAGGGGAGTACATGATATGGACCATGGAGGTAAAAATATTGAGAATATGGCTTTGGAAGTGGAGGATCATGGAGGTGCAAATATTGAAGCTGAAGATTATGATCCCATAGAAGATGAGAATGATGCGCCAGATGATGGTACTAATACATTGATCCATGACAGATTTGGTGTTGGCACAACTGATGATGATGATCAGGATGATGTTGATGTCATCCATGATATACCTCTACTTGAGAAGGCAGCCACACCCCTTTACAAAGGCTCCCAAACAACTCTTCTCTCTGCTGTATTGTTGTTGTTGAACTTGAAGGTTATGAATAGTTTATCTGACACAACAATGTCACATATGCTACGGTATGTCATATATGTCATTATAGTAATTAAATGGTGAAACATGTACGATAAATATTGTTAATATTAACAACATATATTTTTTTCTACAAATTGATAAGTGAGTTCTTGTTACCACCATTGAATATTCTCCCTCACTCATTCTGAGAATTATGTGCCACTATGAAAGATATTGGAATAGAGTATCAAGCAATAGATGCTTGTCCCAATGATCATATTATTTATCATAAAGAACATGAATTTGAAATAGAATTCCCTGAATGTCATACGAGTAGATATCGAATAGATCAAATAACAAAAAAGGTGCCTCACAAGGTTCTTCATTACATCCCCATTATACCATGTTTGCAAAGATTATTTAGGTGTAATAGCTTGGCACAATTTATGGATTACCATGCACGCAATAGGAGTCAAGATAAAATTATTCAAATGCCTGTGGATGGTTCTATATTTAAGGATAAAGAGAAAAAGTGGCCGCACTTTATCAAAGAACCTCAAAATCTCAAGCTTTCAATGGCAGCGGACGGTGTCAATCCATTTGGAGAGCTAAGATCTATTTTCACTATTTGGCCTATTTTTGTCATCAACAATAACATTCCTCTATGGATGTCAATAAAGAGGGAGCACATTATGTTGGCAATGATTGTTCCAGGTATTTGATCATTTAATAGTTATCTGCATGTAATTATAAATCTTGTAGTAAAATGGTCACAATAATTATGTAATGTTCTTGTTCATTCAACCAGGTAAATACCAAGTTAAAGATATGAATGTTTATATTGAGCCTCTTATCGGTGAGTTGGTGGAGTTATGGAAAGGTGTCACTATGTATGACATCTCTAGATCAATAGGAGATAAACAATTTCAATTCCATGCAATGCTTGTATGGACAATACATGATGCCCCAGGGCTAACACATTTTTATAGTATGTTATGGTGAATTTAAGTTGCACATGATAATTTTAAAAATAAAAATTAACATATTTAATCCAATTGTATCGTTACCTTGTAGGTCTTCAAACAAAGAAAAAATTTGCATGTCCAGTTTGTGGTCCAAAGATGAAATCTCATTATTCAAAAAGTTTAGGAAAGAAAGTGTTTGATGAGTATAGACACTTTCTCCACAAAAATCATAACTATCGAATTATCAAAAAATATCTTTTCAATGGGAAAGAAGAGACTACATCTAAGCCATGGAGAATGTCACCTCACTTATGGAAGTTGGAATATAATAGAATTAATCATCAAGGTACTACCATTCTACCTAATAGTTTATGTTTGGAATTTGTATATTTTTATTGTGTTTTGTTTGTTGATTATGTGATTGATGATTGTGAATATTGTCAAGGCAACACTATTTAGCACTTTCCAAAGGGACTAAAGAGTTATCCCAGACAATTTAGTAGGTTTCCCTACTATGAGAAGATGCTTGATGTGCATTTATTTGATACTATGCATATTGGAAAGAATGTAATGGAGACATTGTGAAAGATATTGGATGGAAGGCATGACAAAGAAAAATTATCAAAATTTGTAGTGACATTCATGAATCCAATCATGAAATGAAAAATTTCATTGAATCAAATAGAAATGGAGAACGGATTAATACAAGTGCCCTTCCTTGATTATTAACAGAATAACAAGGTGATGCCATAAAAGAAGTCATACGAAAAATTTGATTTTCCACAAGATTTGCTGCAAACATAAGTAGTACCATATCAAAGAAAGGTGAATTTGGGCGAGGCTTGAAAATGCATGATTGGCATACCTTCATCAAGGTAAGTCATGTTCTTTTGTATTTACAATATATTTGTAAACTGCATGTACTTCTCATTGTATTATATGAGAAAATAATGACATGATTATTTTTATAATTGTTGCAGTATGTGCTACCCCTATCTCTCCCAGAGAACCTCGACAATAACATCAAACAAGTGATATATGATCTTGGAAAATACATGAGGTAAGAAATGATATTTTTTCAATTTGTTGTATATATATATTGTAAAGTCTCATGTTTATATATTTTTGTGTCTTGAATGTCTTGTAGGTGGTTTTCATCTAAAGAAATCCATAAAGCAGATATAAAATATTGTAAGAGAAGAATTCATCTTCTAATGTGTGAAATGCCAAAGTGTCTACCTTCAACCTTTTTCAATGCACAAGAACACTACCTCATACACCAAGTTGAGGAGATTGAAATGTGTGGACCCGTACACACTTAGTCAATGTGGATGGTTGAGAGGCACTTGAAATTTTTTAAGGCTTTGGTTCAGAAAAGAGCATGTCCTGAGGGTTCTATGATGGAGGGATATATGGTATACCAGACTATGGTGTATGTTACTGAATATCTTCCTAAGCTTGTAGAAAAGATCCATATAGATCACATTTGGGATCTCAACACCATTAGAAAATTTGAAGGGGAGTACTTGGTGGGGAAGGCAGAATGAGGAAAGTGAGAGGTAATAAATTATAAGATGTTATTGTAGCTATTAATTAATTCTTAATCTTCAAAATTAATCAGTTGTAAGTCATCTATTTATTTTTTGTAGAGCTGCTTGAGAGTGGGATGCAATATATTTGTATATTGCAAACAATCAAGATTGGATGATGAAATGGATTGAATGATGTCATCATTTAGGTCACACATTAACATGGGAAGCTGTGTCTTCATTGGTTAATGAAGCTCATTGTAATAGAGATCCAAATGTTATCCAAAGGGAAATAGATTTAGCACATGGTTTAAAAGATTTCCATGTACATATAAATTTGTTAATCACTTGTACGTTTATGAACTCTTGATGCATTAATTTATACATGTTTTACATATTTTTGTAGGTCAAACACCACAAGACTATGTTTTGCAATGGTCAAAAATTTCGCATCAAAAAGTTGGAGGACAAAAAGAAAACTTGTGATTCTGGGATAAGTGCAGTCTTTCAGGTGATTAATATTTCATCTAGAAATGACTTACATCCTCGAGAGTCTAAAAATTGATACTATGACATTTTGGATGATATACTTGAGTGTGACTTTAATTCCTTCAGATTAGTTCTCTTCGTCATTAGATCGTATAGGCTATGACTTAATCAAAATAATCCTAATAGAATTATTATTGAACATGACAATGGATTTCCAATGATTAATACAAGGTGGTTTGAGCCAGTTGGGGATGAACCCTATGTTATTCCAAGCCAATGTGAGCAGGTATTTTACTCAGAGGTTCCGCATAAATCAGGTTGGTCATTTGTTGTTAGACATGATCCAAGAGGAAGGCCGATGAGGTATAATGTGATGGGAGAAGATTGTGAACAACTAGAAGATGATGTAGATGATGATCATGAACAACAATTAGTTGATGATGTTCCTGACGCAACTTTTCTTGAAGAAGAAGAAGAAGATGATGATGATGATGCTACTGATGATGCTACTAATGATGATGATGATGATGATGATGATGATGATGATGATGATGATGATGTTGCTAATGATGATGATGATGATGATGATGATGATGATGATGATGATGATGATGCCGATGATGATGATGACAATGAAGATGAAGACAATGATGGTGGTGGTGATGATGTCGATGTCAATGATGATCATGGAGATTAGTTGGATGAAGATGAAGATGAATGACATGAATGAAATGTATAGTTACATGATCATTGCTTAATCTATTTAATATTGATTTCTTGATAGAAATGTGCAGTTATGCAATCAATGCTTAATCTAATTAATTTGTGATGTACTTACTATGGGATGCTTATGGTTTTTAATGTACCTACTATGTGGTTTTCAGTATATGTATCATGAGTTTTTTAGCTAACATTAGATAATTGAATTACATATGTAGGTACCCAGAATCCTTTCACGAGCATCCCACATAGTCTCATGGATCGACAAACTGACCCTGATGTTGATGATGTGACTAGATCAGGTAAAGAGCTATACGATTATGGCCTGTAAAGTACTGAAATAATTTAAAATGTTTAAAATGTTTTTAATTTAACCCTTTTATATGTTATTGCAGATGACCCCCCTATGCATCAATAGAGAACTAGGCATGCATTGAGATCTAATGAGAGGTTAGATGATCATGATGATGATATCGATACTCATCTTACAATTATATCTTAAAAACTAGAAATCAAAAGAAAAAAAGAAATGATTGTCATCTATGCACCTTAATTGATAATGACTAATTGTTATATGCCAATGAATTTAATTATGTGGTAGTGAATGTTCATAAATTTTATAATGTGTTAGTGAATGTTATCATGTGATAATTAATGAATGTCACATTTTATTAATGTGTGAATGAATGTTATTGTGTGATAATTAATGAATGTTACATTTTATAAATGGATGAAATAATGAATGAATGTTAGATGTTAACAGGGAATTTAGAGTGATGTTAGAGGGAGGGGGGGGGGGAGGAAATGAGCTTCCACCTTCACATGGTTGGACCTGTTTAGTACAGAATATAAAACTATTCTTGAAACAAAGTGAAGCTCAATAAGTTTGTTCCTTATATAGGGTCTCAAGTGTAGCTTTTATCCCACTCTCAAAATTGCAAGGCTTCAAGTGGTGTTCTAATATTGGTTTCTCCATCTCCCACTGACATCTTGTCTTTCTCCTAAGAACTCTCACTAAGCTATGATACATGGATGAGTAGAAGATGTCCCTTACAGGCTACACATATATAATATGGTAGATCTAGGGAACAAATATACTACAACATAGAATGAGTCAACTTGAATCTATAGTTTCTTCATTCATAATGAAAATTCAAATTACAAGCCATATTTTAGATTTAATATTCATATTTATCTTCATCATGATCATAGCCATCACAGTCAGCATTTGGTTCAACTTCATTTGAACCACACTTCATGTTGGATTATAACATATTGACACTTACACCATGAAGAAGACAAATGATTAAATAGAAAGAGAAGACTAGTTGAACCATCTTGTGGTTAGTCTATATCACATTGAGAAACAACATCAAGACTCAAGAATAAAAACAATCAAAATTTTCTTCAAGACCATGAATGATCAACAACATTCCATTAGAAAACAAAACACTAATCTATATTATCATTAAGCCATAAAATATGTTTTTAAAGTTTAGAAGCATCACAAGAACTTTCAAGAAACATAGTACTATCCAAGGACCAAAATGAATACCCTCAAAATGATTATGATTATGTTGATGTTGATGTCTATAATTTATGTCTAATGATTATGATGATGTTGATGTTGATGTCTATAATTTATTTCACTTACTGATGCTTTCCTAGATTGAATTTTGAATTGCTAGGCTAGAGAACACTTTCAAAGTTTAGGGTCTATTCTACATGATACTCTTAGTTACAGCTCAAATGCAACTCAACATATTTTTGATGCTGGGCAACCCACTGCAGAAACTCATCCGCAGGTGAAATTTAATGCTATGAATCTTGGCATTGTTAATGTTATTACTTTTCCTCATGTTTCATATTTGTGAAAATGTTTTTTGGCACTATCTTATTCTTGTTACAATATTCTTTGTTATGGTGCAAGAGGTCAATCTTCAATGTCTTCATTGTGGGGGATAGTGAAGATTTCTCTGACAAATAGCAGGTCTTCTTTAGTATCTTATAATAACATGCTAAACTGATAAAGGTGTTATGGGCATTTAATCTACAATTACTAATAGACTATGATTAATGTTCCATTTAAATGTATTTAACACAAAAAACAAATTTACAAAATTGAACCAATGGCATGTTTACAGCAAAGATGTGTTGAGGAGTTTGCTCCTTGTTTAATGTTAACTATTCCTACACAATCAACTCGTACAACAATGAAATGCTATGTGGAAGGGATGGTTGATAGTGTTCCTTGAGGGAAGGGGGATTTTGAAAGACTTGTTATCATTGTATTGTGTATTTCCAATATGTTTGGATGCAGGGTAGACCGGGAGAATGAAGGATCACTCACTGATTGCATGATAACCTGATTTTGAAGGGTCACTAGAAGACGGGAATGAAGGATCACTCACTGATTGCATGATAACCCCACCAAGCATTCTTTCCTTTAATTTTCCACAATATCTCAAAGAATGATCATTATTCTTTACTTTCTTCTATATGCTATTCTTTTTATGGTTTTGTTATCTCAAAAATATATCAAAAACATTGCAGATGTGCATATAAAATTAAAATACTATCCTTCAATTGTTCCACATTGAAGCATTTCCTCTTTAGAGTATTCTCTTCATTTGTACAATATCTGTCAAAAATGGTTCCCATATTTCTTCAAGATCTATTTTAATCTTTATATTGCAATTTTGATTAGATTTAACCTATAGTTGATTTCATTAGTATTTTATAACATATACTCCTAATGTGAAAAGTGGAGAAAAAGAAAAAGACACACTAGGTATGAATTACATGATATACCCATCATCACTTAGCACTTAAATAATAAATTATGGACAGGGAACAACCCCCTTACCTCTAGATGTTTGTTTCATTTTGGCCTCTTATTATATACAAAGGTAGGCCTATCTTAATTATGCTAACAACCATAGTGTAGGGGCCATAATATTTTCTCTTTAACCACATTTATAGTTTGAGAAAATTAGAAAAAAATATTTTAGATTTATATTATCCTTTTGAACTAGCACACTACCATCAAAATGCATAATCATTGGTCATCTCAAGAAAATAAAAAAAATTTGTTTCATGTTGGCCTCTTATTATATGCAAAGGGAGGCCTGTCTTAATTAAGCTAACAACCATAGTGTAGGGGCCATAATATTTTCCCTTTAACCACATTTATAGTTTTAGAAAATCAGAAAAAATTGTTTCAAATTTATATTATCCTTTTGAACTAGCACATTGCCATCAAAATGCATAATCATTCATCATCTTGAGAAAATTCCTATTGATTAGTAGGATATCCTTATAAAAATTTGATGCTTGGATTTCTTGTGAATTATCAATTTCTATGTATCCTACAACTATGGAAGGAATAGTGTTGGTGTTAGGTTTCATTTATTATTGAATTCAATGGTTTCCAAGATGTGTTGAGCAGTTTTCTCCTTGTTTAATGTTAATTGTTCCTGCATAATCCACTCATAAAACAGTGAAATGCTATGTGGAAGGGATGGTTGATAGTGTTCCTTGAGGGAAGGGGGATTGTGAAAGACTTGTTATCATTGTATTATGTATTTCCAATATGTTTGGTTGCAAGGAAGACTAGGAGAATGAAGGATCACTCACCGATTACATGATAACCCAATTTTGAAGGGTCACTGGTTGAGGGGACAGTCAAGCCCTGATGATTCGGCCATTGGAGGACCCTATTTCTTTGTAGTAATTTATATTCAAATTGGATGCATGGATTTCTTGTCAATTATCAGCTACTATGTATCCTGCAACTGCATTCGTAAATCTGCATATACTTCTCTATGGTTGTAAGCCACTTAGAGATCAAAATAGAGAAATTAAATCAAAATCATTCTTTGTCCTATTTCCTTTTAACAAAGTCTCAAATATCAATGATAAAATATACATTTGATTCCCTAAGCTATCAAATATACAAATTTCATGTACCTAGAAGCTCACCGGGAGAATGAATGATCACTCACTGATTGCATGATAACCCAGTTTTGAAGGGTCAATGGTTGAGGGGACAGTCAAGGGCTGATGATTGGGCCATTGGAGGAGCCTAGTTCTTTGTATTAATTGCTAGTCAAATTGGATGAATGGATTTATTGTGAATTATCGGCTGCTATGTATCCTGCAACTACATCTGTAAATCTACATATACTTCTTTAGGGTTGTAAGCCACTTAGGGATCAAAATAGAGAAACTAAATAAAAATCATTCTTTGTCCTATTTCCTTTTAACAAAGTATCAACTATCAGTGATACAATACATTTGATGCCCTAAGCTATCAATACAAATGGCACCTAGCTAGAAGCTCATTGGCTATCCATTTGATAACCATAGTCAACATTTCAAAAAATGGATATCCTTGAGCACAAGCACCAATAACATCAAATAATGGAGTTAAAGCATGGGCTAGGGCACGACACCAGTAGAATGTGATCATTTTAGTGACAAAAATTTAGAATGCGGTCCTTTGGCATGTATTAAATAGAATAGATTTTTTAGCATATTATTATCATTCTACTTCTTTGTTGTAAACATGCCATCGGTTCAGTTTTGTGACTTCACTATTGTATGAGTGGATTGTGCATGAACAGTTAACATTAAACAAGGAGGAAACTCCTCAACGCATCTTGGAAACCATTGAATTCAATAATAAATGAAACCTAACACCAAAATTATTCCTTCCATTCACTTCTACCAAGAATAAAGCATTTAATCCATTCAACATTACATATAATCATTAGACAATTACATTTCCTGACTGTGTAGAGGAACAATCACGACCAAAATGATCAAAACTACTTTCACCCTTGCACAAGCTATTCCAAACTTCAAATAAAATGAGCAATATGCTATATCAAATCATTCATATTCATAGTAACCATTCAAAGGATCATTTTATCAATAAACCCTCTGACTGTACCCCTGAGGCAGAGAAAGGAAACCTCAAAATAGAGAATAGAAACTTAGTAAAACCAATCTATGCTAATGTTTGTGAGGGTACAGTCATGATAAGTGCCTCTCAAACCTCTCCAAACATTTAAGATTGTCTTTAAATACTTTATTGATCTCTTCTAAACATTAACCAAATCAAACCTACATTTGAATCCACACACAATAACCCAAAAATGAAGGGTTTTGTATCCTTTAATGAATCTGAGTCACTGGTAGTGCATGGACAGTCAAACTAGTAGTCTCCAAAGCATTCAATAAGTGACTGGATTATATTTAATATACACTACTCCTTCCATTCACTTCTACCAAGAATAAAGCATTTAATCCATTCAACATTAAATATAATCATTAGACAGTTACATTTCTTGACTGTGTACTAGAGGAACAGTCATGAAATGTAACTATCTAAATGATCCAAACATTTGAAAATAGTGAATCGATATCCTTGAGAACAAGCACCAATAATATCAAATAATGGAGATAAAGCACGGGCTAGGGCACGACACTAGTAGAATGTGGTCATTTTAGAGAGCATTTGTGATCAAATAAAATGCAATGCATTTGAAATTTGCAGTCGAATATGATGCCAGATGCTCAAAAGATGAAGAAATCACATACCTTCTCTTGCGCTTAGCTTTCACTCCTCTACCCAATCGAAATAAAAATGATGAGGTTGTTTCACTTTTTTTTTTCATAGACAAATCTTTCTTGTACCACACAAAGAACATGCCATTGGTTTCGTTTTGTAATTTGTTTCTTGTGTAATTAGTAATTGGTAGATTAAATGAATATAACACCTTTATCAATTTAATTAGCATGTTATTATCATATCAGATAAAGTATGTTTAATAATTGTTGGGACTGGTCCTTTTGCGTGTATTAAACATAATAGAATTTTTAGCATATTATTATCAATCTATTTCTTTGTTCTAAACATGCCATTGGTTCAGTTTTGTAGATTTGTTTAATCTGTTAAATGCATTTTTCATGAGGAGGGGTCTTGTTCTTAGGAGATTGATGAAGATTGTGCACCTCAAAAACCAATTCATAAGGTACCAATCATGTTTCCTATTCACTTATATTTTTGGATTGGTAAATCTCCTTATAAGTTTCATGTCCTTTCTTTTGATTACTATGGATGAGATATATATCTTACATTTAACATTCAACTTCTTTACATTTTAGAACATGTAGTGTATTTTTTGAGGATTTTACCAAATCAACTTTTAACATAAACCGAAAACACCAAACTGATATCTTGCCCTTTCAACTTGACAAAATATTTGCATTTGACCAATAACTGCAAGAAACTGAATGATAAATCCACATAACTATATCTTTGTAAAATACATGGAACATCAAAAATATGGCTAAGTGGTTGCTGCCATGATTTTTATCTACTAAATATGGAAAAAAAAACACCAAAAAAAATTGAATAGAAAACATGATTGGTCATTTCAGAGAGCATTCATGATCAAATAAAATGCAATGCCTTCTCTCGTGCTTGATCAACTTTCACCCGCTCATTTTCTCCCACTCCTTTTCTCTACAAATGAAATAAAAATGATTTGGCCATTTCAAAGCAGTGAATTGATATCCTTGAGCACAAGCACCAATGACATCAACTATTTTGATCTGTGGGTACCCTAATGTTGGCAAGAGTTCTTTTATTAATAAGATTACTCTGCAAGCTTGAAGAAGCGATATATTTTGGTAAATGAAGAGTAGAGAGATGATGATATTCCTGTCAGGATCATGGATGGACACAATGTTGCAAGAAAAATGGGAAGACATCTTTCTAGACTAGCCCTGGATCCTTCGACAATTGGGGTAGGATCCAGACCCAAGCTAAAAAGATGTCTTCCTTTTTGTTGTGGAATTATCCCTTCTTTGGCCTGCACTCATTCCTCTTCTCAAAAATGGTTATCTAGAAACTTTGGATACTATTTCTCATCCATGCACAAAATGTGCTAGTGATCGTATAAAATTACTTTAGGCCTCTAGTATTGATGAGATGTACAAGTGTAAAATGTTTTTGTGAGACTGGGATCAATTTGTGCAGTGTACATAAATGCAAGGCGGTGATTACTCTCGATGATCAATAGGTAGCTAGGACAGTAGCTAGGACTAAAGATAAAATAGGTCAAGAGACCATCATAGGTTCTCTCTTTCCTCAGTCTATATTATTGATAAAATGTTTTACCTTTCATTAGCTCATCAAATCTGGGGATTTGAAAGAATTTAATAGAATATTTTCATGACAACGTATATTATTTAGGTTGACGTTGCATGAATTTATCTACTTCACGCACTTGTAGACTATGAGGATGGTGATAAAGAAGCATGGCCATCCATGGCCATGCTTCTTTATCACCATCCTCATAGTCTACAAGTGCATGAAGTAGATAAATTCATGAAATGTCAACTTAAATGATGTACATTGTCATGAAAATATTCTATTAAATTCTTTCAAATCCCCAAATTTGATGAGCTAATGAAAGTTAAAACATTCTGTCAATAATATAGACCGAAGAAAGAGAGAACCTATGATGGTCTCTTGAGCTATTTTATCTTTAATGTGCATATCCATCAATTTTTTGACACTTAATCATTAATTCTAATAGAAGTGCTATGCATTCGACAGATAAAATCTCAGAGAAAACTAATTTATGACAATAGTTCTGACAGTAATGCTATATGTTCGACAGGGAACCTGTCAGAGAAATAATCAAGGACTATCGCTCTTCTAACATTTTAAGTGTCGCAAATAGAAAATTTTCAACAGAACCTTCGACATTAATGCCATATCACCAATAGGTATATTTTTTGAAATTAAGTGGAAACTATCACTATTCCAATAGTTATAATATCAGAAAGGATATGTTTTCGATAGTTAATAGGTCATTGTGTCAGAATTCTAATGGATGAACCATAGAAAATGCCATAATGAAGTTGTTGCCATGTGCAAGTTTTTGAGGTGATATGGTGTTAGTAAACTGATGGATACATCTTCTATCATAATTTCCTATGCAAAAACAACAATGGACCCATCTGTTGAAATGCTGACAAATTAGCATTGCAAATCTAACAAATGGCCATTGAAATTTGACCCCAAATGTAGTAGTGTGGTTGGGTGGAAAAAATCTTTCAAGGTCCTGTTCATGGTTCGTGACTTGGATGCATTCAAATTTATGTATCGATGCAGATATTTGTATTTTGTATTATGTATTTTTGAAAGGAAAGATGAAAAGATATGTTGTAATGCCTTCAGGCCATTCATGTACCTGTTATTATGAGATCTATTTTCAAAAAGATGTAATTCAAAAGCAAAGCAATGTAATTGGGAGGGATATTTCTAGGCTTTGTTTCAAGGGTTGTTATTTGAAAGATCAAAGTTGGAAATATATTATGTTATGTTAAAATTATCTTTTCTATCTCTCCTATGTTGCAATGAAAGAAAATGTTTATTATGCTAAGCTTAATATGTAATTTGGAAGGAATAGTTATTCAATGCATAGGAAGGAGAAATGAAATTAGTATATATAATTAGTAAGAAATATAATTGTAAATGAAATGTTATTTTCTTATCCTATCTCTTAAGTTCTAAAATGTGAAAGTAAAGAAAGGAAATGAAATTCAATTTGGATAAGTAATGTAAATATGTTAGTAAATGAATTCATTAAGGGAACCTTAAGGAATGTAAATGTGAACTAGTAATGATGTAATGTTAGGAAAAAATTTGTTATTTGCAATTTTTGGTCATAAGACCTAATTCCTTATGGGTTCCCTGGTAGGGACATTACATTTGGTATTAGAGCCCTGGTTTCTACACTGGGAGCTCAGGGTCTATTTACGTTTGAAACTCAAAACTTTCAACACATTGAATGCTACTTTTAAATGTGCACTTAAAACTAATATTGCACCACTCTCCTAGGATGCCTCCCATTACTTGTAGAAGAGCTAGGGACAAGACTCAATAGTCTTCCTCTAGATCTCACCCAAAGAGTTCCCATGGGGAACATGAGGGAGAAAAAAATCAAGATAACCATAGGAATGAGAGTCAGAGTAATGACTCAAAAGGAGCCCAACTTAGACAACTTATGCAACAACTTCTGCATAGACTTGACAACCTTGAAAATAGAGTCAATTTCAAATAAGGAAACCAAGCTCAACATCAAGATAGGGAAAGAGAGAGAAGCCCTAGGAGAAGGCAAGTTAGGAAAGAATCTAAAGATAGGGATACCACTCATATGAGGGACTTGCTCAAAGTCAAGGTACCCCTCTTCTATGGTAATGAAGGGGGATCTTCAATAGAAACTTGGTTGTTTGACCTTGAGAGGTATTTTTATATGCACCCTTTTAGTAGCAACATCAAGGCCATATGCGTTACTATGAATCTAAGGAAGTTTGCATCTACATGGTGGCATATGGAAGAGGACAAGCTTCAAGTCACCATCAACACTGTTTCATAGGAACTTTTCCTAGAAAGCTTTAAGGATCGGTTCATGTCTGATTAGTGGAGGCAAGTAGGATAGAAGAATTCGACCACCTCAAGCAAGCCAACTTGTTGGTGGAAGAGTACAAAAGAAAGTTCTATGAACTTAAGCCTTTCTCAAGCTTTAGAGATGATGGACCCATACTTGTCCAACATTTCATCAGGGGTCTGAATGACAGAATATCAGGAGAGGTAGCAGTCTTGGAACCCTAGAACCTCTGAGATGCCATCACTAAGGCATACCTTATTGAAAGGAAGGTTAAAGGAAGAGGAGGCTATGCTAGTGGCCAAAATTTCAATGCTAGATCAGGTTCTAAGGGGAACTTTGAGCAAGGAAATTCCAACTCTAAGAACCAATAGCCATCTTTGAAAAGAAGACAAAACTTCCCTAGGAAGAAGTTTTAGAATAATAACAAAAGAAATGGGAAGTTTCAACAACCTCAAAACTATAACAACTTCTGAGCACAACAAAGGTTTCCTCCTCCATAATCCCATAATTCTCAAAATTTCAATAGACAAGGTTATCAACAATCTAGTGCTCCTCCTAAAAAGAACTTGTGAAGGAATACTGGGTGTTATTCTTGTGGACAACAAGGACATATTATGGTTCATTTCCCTCAATGAACGAATCTCACTAATCAAAACCAAGTAATTTAAGAACCAACAGTAGGAGATGTCATTCAGTCTCACAAGATGTTCACTGCAGTGGAACATAGATAATTTGATCACCAAAACACTATCATAGAAACTTCAGGTTTGTTAAAGGGTAAAGCTATTTCTATTCTCTTTGACATGGGAGCAACTGACTCCTTATCTTCTTCTTTGATAGAAAAGTGCAGGCTAGCGGTAGGAGGGCAAGGAGTTAACTGGTAGGTAGAGCAAGCCTCAGGGGCTAAAATGACCACAAATTTGTGGGTTCAAGGTTTCAACT
This sequence comes from Chamaecyparis obtusa, assembly GCA_027943335.1. Classification (NCBI taxonomy): domain Eukaryota; kingdom Viridiplantae; phylum Streptophyta; class Pinopsida; order Cupressales; family Cupressaceae; genus Chamaecyparis; species Chamaecyparis obtusa. The sequence continues at coordinate 431,595 of BSBK01004549.1, forward strand.
TGGGACTAGGACCTTTCTCTACCAATGTTGACCTTTGAGTTATTCATATTGGATCATATGGAGTTGTCCTAGGAATGGATTGGTTGACAGCACATGAGGCTAAGATAGATTGCAAAAAAAAGCTCATTCATTGCTTGGATGATTTAGGTAAGCCCAACCCAATTTTGTGAATTCAATGGCCTATTTCACCCCAGATGATATGGGCTATGCAACTTAAGAAATGCATGAGGAAAGGATGCCAACTTCTTGCAATCTCAGTTAATGATTTGATGGAAAAGGAAGATAGAGAAATTATACTCAATCACCCTTTGCCTCAAGAGTTTGTAGATGTATATCCAACTAAGATTCTGAGAATGCCTCCCAAAAGGGATATTGATTTCTACATAGAACTAGTGCTGGGAGCTAAGCCTATCTCTAAAGCTCCCTACTACATGACCACTCAGGAGTTGAGTGAATTAAAAGTTCAATTAGAAGAACTCTTAGAAAAAGGATTTATTAGACCAAGTGTGTCACCTTGGGGAGCTCTAGTTATCTTTGTTAAAAAGAAGGATGGTTCATTATGGTTTTGCATTAACTATCATCAACTCAACAAAGTAACCATTAAGAATTGGTACCCTTTGCTAAGAATTGATGACTATTTTGACTAGATGAAATGAGCCAAGGTGTTTTCCAAGATTGATCTAAAGTCAGGTTATCATCAGTTAATGATTCAGGAAGTTGACATTCATCATACAACTTTTTGTACTTGATATGGACACTATGAATTTACCATATTACCTTTTGGTCTCACAAACACACCATCAGTATTCATGAGTCTTATGAATGGGGTGTTCAGAACTTTCTTAGATAAATTTGTCCTAATTTTCCTCCATGATATTTTGTTGTATTCTAAGATAGTGGAAGAACATGAGCAACATCATTGACAAGTGTCACAATGCCTTCATGAGAATTAGTTATTTGCAAACTTGGAGAAGTGTGATTTCTTCAAACTAAAGTTAAGTATCTTGGTCATGTTATCTCAGGAGAAGGTATAGCAGTTGATCCAACCAAGATACAAGCCATAGTTGAATGGCCAACACCCACCAACATCTTAGAGGTTCGTAGTTTCATGGGTTTAGTCAGATACTATAGATGCTTCATCCAAGGATTCTCCAGAATAGCTCACCCCATGACTTCCTTGCAAAGGAAAAGGAAGAAGTTCATTTGGATTGAGAAATGTTTAGAACTTTTTTAGATCCTAAAGAATAAGTTGACCAGTGCCCCAATTTTGGTAGTACCTGACCCCGCTGAAATTTTTTTAGTTTGTATTGATGCCTCCTAGGAAGGCATAGGGGTAGTATTTATTCAAGAGGGAAGAGTTATTGCTTATGAGTCTAGAAAGCTTAAGGACCATGAGCTTAACTATCCCACCCATGATTTGGAGTTCAAAACTATAGTTCATGCCTTGATTCATTGGAGACACTTCTTATTGGGACATCGGTTGGAGTTACACACTAATCATCAAAGCCTTCAATATATATTTACTCAACCTAATCTCAATGCTAGGAAACATTGATGGATGGAGTTCCTATGTGAGTATGAATTTGAGGTCAAATATATCCAAGGTAAGCAAAATGTGGTGGAAGATGCTTTAAGTAGAAGGAGACATGAAATATCCATGCTCTCCCTTTCAAGTGATTTGAGAGGTTAGATCTTGCAAGAACTTTCTTTAGATACCTTGTATCTAGAAGCTAAGGCTAAAATTGAGTCCAGAAGGACCTTAGAAGGAAGGTTCTCATGGTATTCCTCAGAGTTAGATGGATTGCTGAGACATCAAGGTAGAATTTACATACTGATTTCAGGTGATCTTCGGAGAATCATCATGGTGGAAACACACCATGCTCCCTATTCAGCCCATCCAAGTGTTAAGAAGATGTATTCAGATCTAAGACAACTATATTTCTGGTCAGGCATGAAGACGGATATAGCCGATTTTGTGCCTAGGTGTCTAGAATGTCAGAGGGTCAAGGCTTAGCATCATCACCCAGTAGGTCTCCTTCAACCACATTTGATTCCTTAATGGAAATGGGATATGATATCTATGGATTTCATTATGGGAGTACTAGTCACATATCAGAGACATGATGCTATCATGGTCATAGTGAATAAGTTAACCAAGGTAGCACATTTCTCACCTATGCAGTCATCCTATATAGCTACCTCAGTAGCCAGATTATGTATGAAGGATATAGTTAGATTACATGGTGTTCCTAGAAAGGTTATCTCTAATAGAGGTCTAGTATTCACTTTAGAGTTTTGGACCTCTTTGTAGCATGCTTTAGGGACTCAGCTGAATTTAGTTCTGCATACCACCTAGAGACCGATGGTTAGATAGAGCAAGTTAATCAAGTTCTTGAGGAAATCCTTAGAATGTATGTGATGGATAGACAAACACATGGGGAAGATTACTTGTACCTAGTGGAGTTTTCCTACAACAATGGCTATCATAGTTCTTTGGGGATGTCACCATTTTAGGCTCTTTAGGGTCATCCTTCTCGTACCCCTTTGAGTTGGGATCTCTTAGAGGAAAGAGTATTACTTGGCCCTGAGATGTTACAAGATATGGAGCAGTAGGTTCAAAGGATCAGAGAATATCTTTTGACAACTCAGGATAGGAAGAAGAAGTATGCTAATGCTCATAGGATTGATAGATAGTTCTTCGTTGGAGATAAGGTATTTTTGAGAGTCCGCCCACATAAGAGCTATATCCATTATGGAAAAGGTTCTAAGTTGGCACAAAGATTTGTAGGTCCATTTGAGATCCTTGAGATGATAGGACCGGTCGCTTACCACTTGCCCTACCACCCAACCTTGTATGTGTGCATGATGTGTTTCAAATATCTTTACTTAGATAGTATATTTATGATTTGACTCATGTTTTGGATTGGAACACTTTACAGGTAGAGGATGAGCAGCTGGCTTTGGAGCCAGTATGTATACTCCAGTAGTGGACTTTGACCCTCAGGGGTCATAGCATAGAGTAGGTAAGGGTCCAATGGGATGCCAGTGATGATACCTCTACTACTTGGGAGGATGCTAGCAGACTTAGATCTCCATATGCATAATTATTTGTAGCCTTCAAGGAGTAAGTGTAATCCTAGGGGGAAAGGATGTAATGCCTACCCTAGCATCTTCCTATATTAGACTGATAGGACTTTTTCTTTGACACTTTTGATTTTATGACGGACTATGATTATTATTTAGTTAGCATTTTATGAGACATTTGAGCATATATATTTGGTTACTACAGTTTATTTGGACATATTAAATGAGTTATAATTTAATGAGGAATGGGTAGAAATGAACTATCAGTAAAGTTTTTTACATTGATTTGTGTTATGATATTTATCTTATGATCTAACCCTACTAGCCCTATTATGGTTTGACATTTACTAGTTGATGTGAGTGTAGGATGAGGAGGGGCAGTCATAGTTACTCCTATGGGAGGTCCACACTATGTCATCCTCTCCCTCCTTGTTTGTCATTGCATGTTTATATGTATATGTATATGCATATGAGTTAGTGATGTAGGATGCAAGTACCAGGCATCATCTTCACCTAGCAACACAGGTCTGAGCGTGCCTTCAAAATCCTCAAACTATTGATGTGTGGAGATTTAACAAATTACTCTCGAGGTTACCCATGGACTTATGTAAGGCCCACCCCATTTCCACCTTTTCCTTGATAGTTTGATGTCAGAGGATTAAGGGGTGTTGTAGTATCTGGATGATTGGTAAATCCCTAACAGAATTGTACCTTAGGATAGACCTATATATTGTACCTTCATATCAGTACCTATCAACTAAGTATCGCAATGATAGAGGTGATATATTTGGGTTATTAATTGTGTAAGTGAATCTTGGATGCAGTATGTTACCCTGCAAATCATAGATCCAGCTAGACTATTAAGGTTCCATTGAGTACTTTTGTCGAAAGGATTAGATTCAAGTAGTCGAGATGTAAATGCCAAATTAGTATGTGTTAAGTCTTAAGTTTATCTTGGATTAAATTAATAAATTGATCATTAAGATGACTTACAAATTCTTCTTATATTGAAATTTCAACTAGCATCCTATGGGAAAACAACATTGTTGAGGTTGATCACCTGAATCTTTTGGGACCTCATCGTTGACTCCTCTTACCTGCATCTTAAATGTGAAACTTTTAACCTTTTAAAAAAATTGTTGGTTGTGTTTTGACCCAAACTTTTGGGCATTACATTTTGGTATCAGAGCACTAGGTTCAACTCTAGGAACCTTTGTGCCATTATGCTTTGCAAAGAAAGTATTCATTTGAGTTAAGTATGTGAGGAGCATGCATGAGTGCATTATGGAATGGTCATACCAACATCATCGTGTGTGGGTGCCCTAGGATGGCTATGGGAATACCTCAAAGAAGCCAAACCCTTATAACACTAGATATTAGGTAGGGGCACTTCCTAAATTGCATAGAACCTCCGGATGGGTGCCCCTTCAAACCATGATCATGGAATTAAGAGCATATATTGAAAAGAGACTAGCAACTTGTGACCCATGTGAGGGCGATACGGTTGGCAGTCTTTCCATCGTGGTAAAAATGTTGCTTGTTTGAGCTCAGTAAAATCAACTTAGGTATTGTCTCCTAGTAGATAGTGTCATTAAAAAGGTCTTTGAGTGACCTACCTCCTTGATGATTACATGAGGCCGGTACTGCTAGTCAGTGACAGTGCATGTCTAAAAAGGGACTTTTAACCCTATTATCTGTTAGAGTACGGTGTATCATTTGTGCTACATAATCTCTGGATATAGTGCAGTTGAAGAAGTTGGGGTATGCTTGGGAACCCATGAATCATGCATCAGTGAGGGGGATCCCACTTATGGTTCATGGGATTCATGCTCTATAATAATAGGATTTGTAGGAAACATTCAATGGATGGAAGAGTAATTGTTCTTATAAATAAGATATTTACCTAATGATCATTGTCCCTAGAAGCCATGACGACATACATTCCACAAAGGGACGTAACGAAGTTGGGATGGATGGTATTCTAACATAATAACATTAATGAGGCCTCCCAGACATCCAATATCCCACACATATAGTTTGGATAATGAGGTGCACGGAGTGTTGTAGAAACTGGGTAGAATGGCCCAAACCATTTTAATATGGGGTGGAAAATTGTTCTATACCCTTGCAGGATGTACATTATTAAGTTATAGTAGGGCCAATGCCATGATGTAAATATACATATACTTTCATATATGATGGAAACACTCCAGGATCATCAACAATTTCTCCTTGTATAGACTAGAACCTTCTCAGAGCATTGGAAACTTATGATACAACTTGGGGAGGCTAATTAGTCATAGGAGATGGATGATGGTAGCTTATGTTATGAAAAGCATTGAAGTATCAGAGTAAGGTAAAGGAGACCCATTTATTTATTGCTTCAGACAATGAAAGTATGGTGCTCTAGTCGAGGTATAGATTGAATCATCTATGGATAGGTAAGTTATAGGCTGAAATTCCTCAGTATTCGGTGGTGGGTACTTATTTTGGATTTGATGACAGTTTTTTCATTTTTCTTATGGTCTTCTTGAGTCATTTATCTTCTTGGTGGAAATTTCCACGTATTGGACTAGTACCTTTTTGTTTTTTCATTTTATTTTATTTTTTCTTTGATTGATTTTTGTCACCAACTGTATAGTTCTTATCGTGGCGGTTGCCACCGTTGATTTTTCGATTGAAATGAGCTCACTTTTTACTTTTGTATTCGAAGTTGAAGCAGACAAATTTACTTTTTGAGAATTACTTGTATCTATTTTGGGTGACTGTTATGAGCATTCTCTTTTGCTACTAGTCCTATGTCATTTGAACCCATTTTGTTTTAAAGAGTTCCACCAATCATGTGTATATGAGGTAACACCTAGAAAGAGATATTATCCCATGTTGGAAGGTACTATAGGATCAATAGATCAGATCCATGCTCTACTATGATGAATAACAGAAATGATTGGTTTCCTTGTATTTGGAGTAGGTGAAAGTTGGTGATTTGGCAAACCATGGTGGTGTAAATTATTTTATAAGACATACAGTTTTGTAAGTGGCCTTGCACGGGTGTTAGTATTATGAAGTTCATCCTTTGGGTAGTCATGTACCCTAATAGGAAAGATCTATGATGTCATGATTGACCTTAAGAAATTGATGATTATTGAATGTTCTAAACTACCCTAGTAGGGGAGATTGATTAGGATGGATAAGAAAGGGGCTAGTTAGAGTGTAATGCATTAGTGTTATATTTAGAAAGGGACAAGTGTAGGAATCTTATAATATGCATACAATGCAATCCGATAAGGATTCGTATTTGCCCCATAAGTTAGTTTGTGACAGAAAGTTCCTCCTTTCTGTAGCCTTGTTGAGAGTGAAAAGTTGAAAACAATTGGGTGGCTCATTAGTTGGAGACTCCATGTTGCAGATCTTAATGATCTAGTGAAAATATGATGATGGCACCTCTTCGAAATATTATTGTGATGAAATTTGGGAGAAGATATCTCTCAACAAGACCCTAGGTATTGAAAATTGAGGGTTTAGAAGAATAGGTTAAAAGTGTAAAACTTGCTTAAAGAACTATGAAACAAAAATCATAGAGTATGTACCACCCAGAGGGGGTGTTGCTGCAAGAAGAGTATGTTCCTTATATGTTCATGATCACCCTCAGAAAGAAGACTGTAGCCTATTCGGTATGTGACCCTAAAACCCAGAAATGGTCACACTCTCGACACCTATGTTCCTAGCCCTCTTACGATTGGAAATATAGTGATGCCTTTATTAAACTATCAATAAGGGAAAAGTACTTTTGTACCCTATTTTAAAATGTACTCTGGAGAGAGAAGACTCATGTGTGTGGTATCATGATACACTTATATCAAAAGGGAGTTTGCTTATGAATGAAAAGTTTCAATGAAAGAGCCCCATACCCTTTAATGGGAATTGTGTTCTAGTAATGGTCCTATTTAATGAATAGATGCAACGATAAAATGTGGTAGTAACCCACTAAGATTGGAGTGAATTTTTGTTGAAATAGGAACTAGTAACTCCAAGTGTCTTTTAGAAAGGACTTAGAGGTTTTCTTCATCATTTGATGCCTCATGGTAAATAGAAGGTTTGTATTATTTATATGAGAATTATCTAGATAAGGAGACCCTATAGGTATACTTGTTTTGGATTATGTAGTTTTCTTTCGTAAACTTGCTACCTATTGATAGATGTGTAGGCTTCCGGGAGTAAGCCTATTCCTTAGGGGGGATGATGTAAGGCCCACCCCATTTCCACCTTTTCCTTGACAGTTTGATGTTAGAGGATTAAGGGGTGTTGTAGTATCTGGATGATTGGTAAATCCCTAACAGAATTGTACCTCAAGATAGACCTATATATTGTACCTTCATATCAGTACCTATCAAATAAGTGTTGCAATGACAGAGGTGATATATTTGGGTTATTAATTGTGTAAGTGAATCTTGGATGCAGTATGTTACCCTGCAAATCATAGATCCAGCTAGACTATTAAGGTTCCATTGAGTACTTTTGTCGAAAGGATTAGATTCAAGTAGTCGAGATGTAAATGCCAAATTAGTATGTGTTAAGTCTTAAGTTTATCTTGGATTAAATTAATAAATTGATCATTAAGATGACTTACGAATTCTTCTTATATTGAAATTTCAACTAGCATCCTATGGGAAAACAACATTGTTGAGGTTGATCACCTGAATCTTTTGGGACCTCATCCTTGACTCCTCTTACCCGCATCTTAAATGTGAAACTTTTAACCTTTTAAAAAAAAATTTGGTTGTGTTTTGACCCAAACTTTTGGGCATTACAACTTAGAATTTTGTTTAGGAAGTTATCCTAGTTGGGAAAGTGGAATGCAATTTATGTTATGGACTTGATTTGATATTGGTCTGAGTTTATGTTATGAGTTAGAAGTAATCTATTTTATATGTATAATAAATAATTATGTTATAGTTGTTTGTGTTTTCTATAGGTATGTGTATATGTGGGTGCACACACATATATCCATGCTTATGTGAATAATAATAATTGTATATTTTTCATTAATTGTGTAAATGGTATGTTATTTATATTAGGTAAATAAAGTTAGGCTAGTTGGTTTCCATGTGTGCTATGTGTTTCCTTGATAGTTAGTTGTTGATTTTTCTTGTTATGGTTTTCTTTTGAGACTATTTTAATTAAAATTAATAAAAGCTTTATTATTGTTTACGGGAGATGTTGGTTTAATTTTTCAACCAACTATGGAAGTTGGAGAAGTTGCTTCCCGTAAAGCAACTCCTCCAAACATATAGTTGGAGAATTAAATATTTGTGTTTTTGTGAGTTTGAGGGGGTTGGCTTATGAGTCTAGATTCGAGAAGAGACATTTATTTTGGGTTGAGATTTTTTCTTATAGGAAAAATATAGTTGTGAGAAGAGAATTTATTATTCTCTATGATTGTCCTATTTTTTTCTCTTAGAAGAGGTGATGCAGGAGCATCTTGGGTGTAAGAGCAATCTTGCATCACCCAAAAATATTTATGTTTTTGTATTCAATAAGGGCTATCTTGTGCAGAGCTGCTATTTATGGAAGCTTGCTATTTTTAGTAAGTTGGTCATAAATCTTAGAATGTTTTGATTTTACATGTGGAGGTTCATCTCAGTCATATCAGCCTGCCAATAAAGTTTCATGGCTAGATCAGGTCTAGTTTTGAAGATATTGAAGATTTTAGATATTGGTAGTAGTGTACAGAAATGTTGAACTCAGTTTTGAAGGCTTTAGAGGCTCTAGATGAGGTCAAAAATCTAGGTGACAAATGCCTACGCAAGTCAAGCCTATAGAGCGCTTCATGGCCTTTCTAAAATGGGGTTATAATAGTCAATTAGGTCACTTGGTGATGACTTATGGTCTCCAAAAGTTGGGTCACCTGAAATGGCAAAAAATAATTTTCCTTCAAAATTTATGTTCAGGTTTCAAAATTTATTTTGAGCTAACTCTGATGTAATAAATTGAAAAATAAAATAATTCTAAGTTTGGTTAGCCCTAAGGGCTAAATTTTTGGAACCTTCTCGAGCGGTGGAAAATGCCTATATAAAGAAGGCCCATAGTGTTGTTGAGGGTAGTTCTAGGTAGTAGATCTGTGTATTGATTTGAGGCTTTGTCCTACAAAATATTGCAAGGGAATTCCCATGTGGCTTTGCATATTGTATTTCTGAAAGTTTGTAATTCCACATTTGTGGACATAATAAGAAACCAATTTTTTGTTCTTGCATATTGTTGTTGTTTCTCTATTTCTGTTATGTGTTTGTGGTATTAAGGGGAGCACCCTTCATCAAGTGGTATCAGAGCAGGAGTTCCTAAGTGTGTAAATAGATCACCGATTGTGAGGTAGTTTGCACCAGGATCGTGGGTTAGGGTTTCTGTGTAAACAAATCACTGACTGTGAGGTAGTTTGCACCAGGACCATGGTTCAGGTTTTAGCGAAAAGGTAAAAAATGCCTCCATTAAGGGAATATGGTGGAAGAGTTGGTGTTCTAACACCTAAGGTTAGGGAACTCCAGAGACAAGTGTGAGCATTGCAAGAGGAGATTTGTAGAGGAATGAATCTTAATGTCAGAGACAAAAGCGAGGATGAAGCCAAAGAAGAAGATCAAGAAGGAGAAGTCAAAGTTTTGAATCAAGAGGAAGAAATGCTTTTTCAGGCCATTTCCAAGAGCTAGAAAAGACCTAAGATTGAGGTTCCTACATTTTCAGGGAATCCTAACCTAAAGGAATTAATCAACTGGATCAATGAATGTGAAGAATATTTTGAGTATGAAGATATTGAGGATTCAGATTGGGTCAAGTTTGCGAAGGGTAGACTAAAGGGTCATGCAAAGATCTAGTGGCAAGAGATTCAATTGGAGTGAAATAGAAGAGGGAAAGATAAATTCACAAGATGGGATTATATGGTGGATAAATTGAAGTGGTAGTTGATTCCTATTGATTATGAGCTTGACCTACTGAAGAAGATGCAAAGTTTGAAGCAGGCAAGAAGATCTGTTTAGGAGTATACAGAGGAGTTCTATTGAATCCTCATCAGAATGGGCCATGCAAAAGCTGACAAGGAGAATGTTGCCCATTACCTTAATGGGTTAAGGCCGAGCATTCAGAAGGAGCTGAATTTGGTTCAAATGAATAGTATTCAAGAGTCATACTAGTTTTCCCTAAAAGTAGAGGAAAATTTGAACAAGAAGTTCGAGAGGAGACAAAATGGAAGAGGTCACAATGGATGATCTAGTGGATGGTCATATGGAGGCTGAAATGAAGATCTAAAAAAGAAGGATGAGGCTAGTAGTAGTCAAAATCAGAGAGGAAACAATTCCAATCATTTCCAAGATTAGGATAATAGAGATCAGAGAGGAAGAGGAAGAGGACAAGGTTTAGGAAGAGGAGGCTTCCATGGAGCATGCTTTCACTATGGAGAAGAAGGTCATAGGGCATTTGAATGTCCTCAACACCAAGGAAGGATGGATAGGAGGAATGAAGGCCAGGCCAGAGTTGCACATGTAGATGAAGATGTTAGACCATCAAATTTTGAAGATGCTGAAAGAGGAGAAACACTGATTAACAGAAGAGTCCTACTGAGTGGTGAGAATGAACCTAAACAAATGAGGAGCCTATTTCACACTAGATGCAAGTGTGAGGGTAAATGCTATGATGTGATTATTGATAGTGGAAGCACTGAAAATTTAGTGTCAGAAGAGATGGTGACAAAGTTGAAGCTCAAGAGACAGAAACACCCACATCCATATAGGATTCTGTAGGTGCAGGATGACCACAAGGTCATGGTTAGTGAACAGTGCCTATTAAAGTTCAAGGTCAATAGGTACCAAAATGAGGTACTATGTGATATCATATCTATGGATGCATGTAATATGTTGTTAGGTAGACCATGGTAGTTTGACAGATGTGTTGTACACTATGGTCGTGTGAATACCTATTCCCTAACAAAGGATGGAGTGTCACATAAGCTAAAGCCATTGAAGGAGATCGAAGAAGAGATATGTGGTAATGCAAGAATAACATTTGTTGATGGAAGAAAATTCCTAGATGGTATGAGCGATGAGCATGTGTGTTTTGCTTTAATTCCAAAAGCTAGTAAAGAAGAAGTAGAGGATGTACTTGTAGAGGTTGCAGATTTGTTAAATGATTTTCAAGATATTGTATCTAATAATGTACCTAATGGATTACCACCATTAAGGAAGATCAGTCATCAGATGGATTTGATTCTAGGATCCAGTTTTCCAAACAAGGCAGCACACAGAATGACACTAGTAGAAAGTGAATAGTTGTATAGACAATTACATGATTTATTGCAGAAGGGGTTGATTCAAGAGAGTCTGAGTCCCTGTGATATACCAATGGTATTAGCACCAAAGAAGAATGGAGAATGGAGGATATGTATAGATTCTAGAGGAATAAACAAGATCACAATCAAGTATAGGTTTCCATTGCCATGAATGAATGATATTATGGATTGTTTGAGTGGAGCTGTGTATTTCTCAAAGATAGATCTAAAGAGTGGATATCACTAGATTCAGATCAGAGAAGGAGATGAATGGAACACTGCCTTCAAGACAAAGGAAGGATTGTATGAGTGGTTAGTCATGCCTTTTGGGCTAACCAATGCACCAAGCACTTTCATGCGGCTCATGAATGAGGTTCTGAAAGAATTTTTGGGTAAGTTTGTCATTGTGTAGCTAGATGATATTTTGATCTCTAGTAAGACATTGGAAGAGCGTATGATGCATATTTGTATGGTGTTTGAGAAGTTTAGAGATGAGAAATTGTTGATTAATTTGAAGAAGTGTAGTTCTGTGAAGGAGTTAATGTATTTGGAGTTTGTAGTTTTAGCAGAAGGTCTAAAAATGGACCCAAAGAAAGTACAGGCTATCCTTGAATGGCCTACTCTAAGGAGTGCTACTGAGGTAAGGTCTTTTCATGAATGGCCTACTCCAAGGAGTGCTACTGAGATAAGAGTTTTAAACTATTGAAACAGAAAGTTATAGAACAACTTGTTTTAGCACTTCCATATTTTAATAAGGTGTTTCAAGTAGACTATGATGCTAGTGGTACTGCAATAGGAGCTGTTATGAGCCAAGAAGGTAAACCTATTGCTTATTTCAGTGAGAATTTGAATGATGCCAAGAGAAAATATTTTGTTTCTGATCAAAAATTTTATGCTATAGTTCAAGCATTGAAGAAGTGGAGACACTATCTACTTCCTAAGGAGTTTGTTTTGTATACTAATCATCAAGTTTTGCAATATTTGAATAGTCAAGGAAAGTTGAATCAAAGGCATTTGAAATGGGTTGAGTTTTTGCAGAGTTATACATTTGTTTTGAAACACAGAAGTGGAAAGTCTAATAGGGTTGCAGATGCTCTTAGCAGAAGGAAACTATTGCTGACAGAGATGCAGATTGAGGTGGTTGGGTTCAAGGAACTCAAGAATTTGTATCCAGAGGATCCTGATTTTGGTGAAGCTTGGAAAGCTTGTAAAGAACCTGTTACTCTAGACAGAATGAAGTGGCTAGATTTTATCATTCAGGATGATATGCTATTCAAAGGGAGTCAGTTGTGCATTCCAAGAAGTTCTATGAGGGAGAATCTCATCAAGGAGAAGCATAGCAGAGGATTGGCTGGACATTTTGGTCAAGATAAAACCCTTTCTTTGGTTAGTGAGAATTATTATTGGTCATAGTTGCAGCAAGATGTCAAGAAGTTTGTACAAAGTTGTAGAGTATGTCAAATGGTGAAAGGAGTGAAGCAGAATACAAGGTTGTATCAGCTATTACCTATACCAGAGAAGCCTTGGGAGGATATCAGTATGGACGTTGTTCTTTGTTTACCAAGGACACAATAGGGACATGATTCAATTTTTGTGGTAGTTGATAGATTTTCAAACATGGCACATTTTATTCCTTGCAAGAAGACTTATGATGCTCTTCATGTAGCGAAATTATTTTTTTGAGAAGTGGTGAGACTACATGGTTTGCCAAAGAGTATAGTTTCAGATAGGGACACTAAGTTTATTAGATATTTCTAGCATACATTGTGGAAGAAGTTGAAGATAGATTTGAAGTTCAGTTCATCACATCATCCATAAACTGATGGACAGATAGAGGTGGTGAATAGGAGTTTGAGAAATTTGCTGAGATGTTTGGTTGGAGATAAGCCAATAGGATGGGATTTGATTTTACCACAGGTAGAATTTTTATACAATAATTTTGTCAATAGGAGCACTGCTAAATCACCATTCCAGATTGTATATGGAAGTAGTCCCAGAAATGCATCTGAATTGAGAAAGATAGATAAAGGAGAAATAAGTAGTTCTGAAGTTGAGGATTTTGTAGAACATTTGAAGAACATCCATGAGGAGGTTGAGGAAGCACATTACCAAGATGAATGCACAGTATAAGGCTAAGGTAGATGAGAAAAGGAGGCATAAAGAATTTTAGGCTAGAGATGAAGTCATGGTTCATTTACGAAAGGAGGGATTTCTAGTTGGTACATATAACAAGTTGAAAATGAAGAAGTTTGGGCCATGTAAGATACTGAAGAAGCATGATTTAGGAAATGCATATGAGGTCGAGTTGCCTACTGAGCTGAATATTTCACCAGTATTTAATATTTTAGTTCTGACAAAGTATCATGGAGGTGGTGTTTCAGATGAGGTTACAGTAGCACAATGGAGTATTCCAGCAACCAGTTCAGATATCAAGGAGATTGAAGACATACTAGATAGTCATGTTGGCAGAAGCATGAGGAATAGGACGTATGAAGAATATCTGGTCAAGTGGAAAGGATGACCTATTGAAGATTCATCATGGCTAACAAAGGAGGAGGTTAACCGTCTTGGTTTTCCTCTACACACCTAAGATGTGATGGGGTCACTTGTCAAATTACCTTAGGTGTCTGATGCAGGAGCATCCTAGGTGTAAGAGCAATCTTGCATCACCCAAAAATATTTATGTTTTTGTATTCAATAAGGGCTATCTTGTGCAGAGCTGCTATTTATGGAAACTTTCTATTTTTAGTAAGTTGGTCATAAATCTTAGAATATTCTAATTTTACATGTGGAGGTTCATCTCGGTCATGTCAGCTTGCTAGTAAAGTTTCATGGCTAGATCAGGTCTATTTTTGAAGATACTGAAGATTTTCGGTATTGGTAGTAGGGTACAAAAACTTTCAACTCTGTTTTGAAGGCTTTAGAGGCTCTGGATGAGGTAAACAATTTGGGTGATAGGCACTTGCGTGAGTCAAGCCTGTAGGGCACTTCGTGGCCTTTTTGAAATTGGGTTCTAATAGTCAATCGGGTCAACTAGTGATGACTTATGGTCTCCGAAAGTCAGGTCACCTGAAATGGTGCAAAATAATTTTCCTTCAAAATTTTTGTTCGAGTTTCAAAAGTTATTTTGAGCTGACTTTGATGTAATAAATTGAAAAATAAAATAATTCTAAGTTTGGTTGGCCCTAAGGACTAAATTTCTAGAACCTTCTCGAGCGGTGGAAAATGGCTATATAAAGAAGGCCCGTAGTTTTGTCAAGGGTAGTTCTGGGTAGTAGATCTGGGTATTGATTTGAGGCTTTTTCCTATAGAATATTGTAAGGGAATGCCCATGTGGCTTTGCATATTGTAATTTTGAAAGTTTGTAATTCCACATTTGTGGAGATAATAAGAAGCCAATTTTTTGTTCTTGCATATTGTTGTTGTTTCTCTGTTTCTGTTATGTGTTTGTGGTATTAAGGGGAGCACCCTTCATAAAGAGGCTAGAGTTGGTGGCTTTCCGAAGGAATCTGAAGGAGGGCTTGGGTGGGCTGAGCTCGCTTGAATCTTCTTCTTTCCAACACTTTGATCTTCGCAGGCCTTCAGGTAGGATGTATCCTAGAGATGATCCTTTTGTTTGTTCTCCTATGTGTATTTATATTCTGGTTGTCTTCTCCATGGATTACAGTTTAAAAGGGAAATTTATACTATTGTATGATGTGAGGATTCTTATATTATTATTAAAACATGTTTTTGTAAACTCTCCTAAAGCTATTATCTAGTGTATGTTAATTGGTTATCATTTATGCATTTGTTAGAGGCTATAGAATCCATGGTACCTTCCTTGCTTCTACCTTCTTATTCAGAATGTTTAGGAGTGTTTACAAGCCTTAGAGCAATTGTTTCGTCTCTACTAGTTCATATTAGTTTTGCACCACCTTTCATTGCCCAAATCTTGAGTAGGTTTGGATGGTTGGTAATCATAGTTGGAAGGTCAGATTTGTATGGAAACTGGGAGATCTCAAATGGGTCTTTCCCAGATTTGGCATACTCAGTCCCTATAATGCCTAGTTTTACCCACAAGTCAGAATTGTTAGTTGTTTTTTTTATTTTCTACCATTCTATACAAATGTGCAGTTACCTTTAACATATGCACAATTACCTAGAACAATTGTACAGTCACCTTAACCAGATGCGCAACTCTATTAAACAATTTTGTAGTAACCCAACTCAAATACAAAGTTACCTCAAAACTGAACGCATAGCTACCTTGCAAATGCATAGTTACATGAAATGAATGCATAGGATTTCAAAACGAATAATCCACATATGAAGATCACACAAGTCAAAGAGAAACTATGACAGAGTGCATTGCATATTTGTCTAAGTATGAGACAATATTTTTACCAGTGTACTCGGACACAATTTTTGTTTGTGATGTTGACTTGAGTGAGCTCAGTGCTTGCGCACTTGAACATAGACTCTATGGTGACTAATGATGATCCATCTCATAGTGCAAGTTAGTATGACATGTACAGAAGAAGTTATGATAGTTTTTTTGAGGACAATGTGAAGCTGACAGGACAGTATATGAAGGTAGAATTGGTAGAGTTAAAGGATTATTTTGTTTATCAAAATAATGTCTTAACAATATAAAGGGATGAAATATTAGATGTTTACTCTTGGTTAAAGCTATTGGTATATATGTAAATGTATTTCTAATTGTAAAGTGTAAGTGAGAAATTGTAATAAGCAGCAAGCATTTGTAATAGTATGATGCCAAGTATATGAAGCATATGTAATAGCGATAGTGAAAGATCAGTGAAGAGATATTGATGCAAGCAAAATAAGGTTATGTACCTTAACCTATTTTGTAATCAGTGTATATAGTACATTACTTGTTTGGGTGGTGGGCTCAGCTGGTAATCATATTTTGTACTACCAACTCCTAACAGGGTTGAGGCTTCTAACAAGGCCTATAGTCCCTTAATCAGGACTGATACACTATATGTTTGTAATAGACTCCTCACAGGGTCAACATCCTTAACAGGATACTTTTGATTAATGGATCTTTGTGGGTACCATCCCCACCAGGGTTTTCCCTTGGTCAGGGTTTCCTCGAGAACAAATCATGTGTTATGAGTTCTTTAGTTTTATTGCTATGCATGTTGCTTAGCTTCTTATGTTATGCATGTATAAAGATAATCTATTATATCCATAATTGAGAAAAAGATAAAGTTTTTAGAATATTGATTCACCCCCACCCCTCTTAGTATTCCTTATTTCTAACAATTGGTATCAAATCTTAGTTACTCGGAAAAGAATCATTCAAGGAAAGCCTAGTAGCTTGAGTAAGATCTCTATGGATATGGATCAACTATAGAAGAATCTTGAAGAAGCTCTTAAATAGATTGATATGCTTACTAATGAAAGAGACACTCTAAAAGGAAAATATGATGATGCAAAGAACCTCATTGAGAAATTGAAAAATAAATTAGAAGATCTAAGATCTAAAAAGAAATCTAAAGTTCTTATTGAAGATTGTGATCACAATTTGGAAAAAGAAAATGAGATCCTTAAGCATGAATTGAAGATAGAAAATTTGAAGCTTAGTTTGAAAGATGGAAATGGCAAGAATGAAGAAAATCTGAAATCTGAGAAAGAAAGTCTAAAAATTGAAAATGAAAGACTAAAATCTAAACTTGGAAATGTAACATCTGAACTTGAGAAAGTCAATGTGCAGTATGTTGAACTTGAAAAATACAATAGGATTGTGAAAGGCGAACTGACTCAATCCAAGCAACAACTTGAAAGTCTATATTCAACTAGTGAGAAGATTGATACACAAGCATCTTTTTAGAAAACTGTTCTATGATAATATTGGTCTTGGATTTAACACTCTCAAAGAAAATGATGAAAGCAAGGAACCAGATCTCAAAGTATCTAAAAGATTAGATGAAAAGAAGTTTGATGAGATCAACAAATCTGAAGATACACCTAAAGAAGAAGAATCGCCAAAGCAAGATTAATCATCCAAAGGTGTTAGTGTTGGAAACAATTGTCTGAAGGAAATTGCTACTCAATTATGTATTGTCTTTGATGTCACACTATGTCATAGTCCACTGAAATCTGCTTATACCCAGCTCAGTCGGTCTGCCAGACAGGGATATTAGTACTTACCGAGTTCACTCGGTTGCCGAAGAAAGTTTAGTACTTACCCAGTTCACTCGGTTGCCGAAGAAAGTTTAGTACTTACCAAGTTCACTCGGTTGCCGAAGAAAGTTTAGTACTTACCGAGTTCACTCGGTTGTCGAAGAAAGTTTAGTACTTACCGAGTTCACTCGGTTGCCGAAGAAAGTCTAATGTTTACTGAATTCACTCGGTTCCCGAAGAAAGTTTAGTGCTTACCGAGTTCAGTCGGTCATCGAAGAAAGTTAGTATTTACCGAGTTCAGTCGGTTATCAAAGGAGAAGGATTGTTGGTGTTTACCGAGTTCCCTCGGTCTCCGGAAAATTATAAAAGATATGGTCACCGAGCACTGTCGGCCCTTGAAGGATTTTTGCAAATAGAGTTTACTTAATTCAGCTGACTGTTATACTAAATAATGTCGATTTGACTAATCCAAAATCATATAAATAAAAGGTCAAATGTGAAAAATAGATATACAACACAGAAGAAGATTTACAGAAGAAAAGAAGGAAAGATATATGCGAGTTTGTGAAGGATGTTCAGATATCCTTGAGGAGCAGCAGAGATTTATTCAATCAGAGAGGATCAGACTTATGCAGAATAGAGATCTGTAATCAGCAAGACAGTTGCATTATTATACAGGTCACTTTTTCATTGTTACCTTCTTGTCATTGTAACAGTGAATTCTAAATCTCTTAACCGAGTTGGTTTAACAACCATAATATAAATCCTCTAACAAGGTGACAATTCCATTGAATTGTTTTTAAGACCTCTTACCAGGCCACTCCTAGCAGGGTGTTTTAAATCCTCTAACAAGGTCACACCTAACAGTGTGTTTTGTAACCTTTTACCAGGTTGGCTTCTAACCGGGCATCACTTTAGAAAAGTGAAAATCAGTATCTAGATACATTGGTGGTTTTTCCCATATTGGGTTTCCACGTTAAATCTTGTGTCTCTTGTGTTCTTAATTGCTTCCTCAATCATTTACATGCACTGATGAATATCTAAAGATAATATTGCTAATACTTTCTACATCTTCAAAGTTACTGCAATCTATTTACCGAGTGCTAAAACAGACAACATTGTTAAGATATCTTAAGGGATCTGCAGAGAATTAATTGTGAAGTGTTTTTTATGGTTGACTGATTCACCCCCCCCTCTCAGTCACTTCATCCATATTCCATCAATTGGTATCAGAGCTTTTGGTGCTTGCAGGAAGGGTTTCAAAGACCTAAGCTAAAGATCAGGATGTCTTACAAGAGGGAAATTCCAAAGCTTAACAGAGATAACTTTTCGGCATGGCAAGGTCTCATGCGACTTCATCTGGCTTCCATTGGTGATTCAGGATGCAAATACATTGATGAAGAGTATACAATTCCTAATGGTGCATTAACTGTTGAAGATATTGTAGATAAAAAGACTCACAACACCATGATGATAGACATTGCATCTGCTCTCAGCTATGAAGAATTTGATGATATTAAAGACTGCACTACTGCATATGAAATGTGGGTGGCACTAAAGAAAATATATGGTGGTGATGCAAATGTGAAGAGAGCCAAAGCAGAAAGCCTAAGAGGACAGTTTGACAAGATGAATATGAAGGAAGATGAAAACATTGCAAAATATGTTGAAAGAATCAAAGCAAGTGTAAGTGCAATCAGAGCTTCTGGAGGAACAATCTCAGATGAGACTGTTATAAGTAAGGTACTCAGAACACTACTCCCTATCTATGCAATAAGAGTATCAGCTATTCAAGAAAGAAGATGTGAAGAAAACCACAGTATAACTTTGGATGCTTTAGTTGGAAGATTGACAGCTTTTGAATTAGACAACTATGACAACTATGTTCCTAGTTCCAAAAATATTGAATCAGCATTTGAGGCCAAGGTTTCACTAAAGAAGAACAAGAAAATTAAAGAAGTTCAGACAGACAGTGAAGAGGAATCAGAAGAAAGTTCTGATAGTGATCTTGAAATTGTAGAAGCATTACTTGCAAAGAAGTACTCTAGAGGGAAAGGTAAATATAAAGGTAAAACTCCTTTAATCTATTTTTCATGCGAAGAAATTGGACATATTGCAGCTAGGTTCCCAAACAAGCAAGTCAAGGAAGAAAAGAGAAGTCACAAGTACTATGGAAAAAAGAATTTCAAATCATACAAGGATAAAGGTAAGAAATCATGTTTTATGGCTAAAGATTCTGATGATAGTGAAGAAGAAATTGTCTTTATTGCTATAAAAGATGAATCTGATGATGATGAAGATAAGATGGCACTTATTTCTCATATAAGCAAAGATGATATATGGATAATAGACAGCGGATGTTCACACCACATGACTGGTGACAAGACAAAATTTGAATATCTAGAAGACTGTGACAATGGTAATGTAAGATTTGGAAATAATGAACCTTGTTGTATAAAAGGAAAAGGAAGAATCTCATTAACCAAAGAACTCATATGTGATAATGCTTACTGGGTTGAAGGACTAAAACATAATCTTCTAAGTGTAGCACAGCTAATCAACACTGGTTTCAAGGTTGAATTCATGAATGGTCAAGCAAGACTGCTGGATGGAAAAGGAAAACTCATTGGATCAGGCAAACAAACAAAAGGTAACTTATTTTATCTTGATCTCAATGAATATTCATGCCTTATTGCTCAAATAGAATAAAGTTGGCTATGGCACAAAAGGTTATGTCATGTGAATTTTGATAACATGATAAAAATAAGCAAATTCAAGAAGGTTAGAGGCATTCCTACTTTGAAGAAACCTGACACTGGTCTATGTAAGAATTGTCAGATTGGCAAAATGAGTAAAACTAGTTTCAAAAGTAAGAACTATCAGTCTAAAGAAATTTTGGAAATTGTGCATACTGATTTATGTGGACCTATTGGAATACAAAGCTATACTAGAGATAAATTCTTTATTCTTTTCGTTGATGATTATTCTAGAATGATGACTGTTATGTATTTAAGAGAAAAATCAGAGGCATTTGAAAAGTTCAAATGGTACTTAGCAAGAGTAGAAAAAGAAACAGGGAAAAGATTGAAATGCTTAAGATCAGACAGAGGTGGTGAATTCATCTCCCATGATTTTAACAACTTCTGCATTGAAAGAGGAATCAAAAGGCAGGTATCAGCTCCTAGAACTCCTGAACAGAATGGAATAGCAGAAAGAAGAAACAGATCTATTATGGATTGTGCAAGGACTCTAATGATAGAAAAGAACATTGCTATAAAGTACTGGAAGGAAGCTATCAGCACTACAGTTCATACCTTGAACCGAGTACAACTAAAGAAAGACACATTCAAAACTCCTTATGAATTATGGTATGGCTATAAACCTAATGTAAGTTACATGAAAATATTTGGTAGCAAGTGTTATATCTTAAAAGAATCCAGAAGAAATAAATTTGATGTGAAAAGTGATGAAGGAATATTCCTAGGATATTCTAGCAAAAGCAAGGCATACAAATGTCTGAACTTATCTACTCACAAAGTCATAGAAAGTATACATGTGAAATTTGATGAGTTTGCAGAAAAGACTGAGGAAGAAAGAAAAAGGGAACCTGAAAACTACAGAAGATTCGTTTACATTGAACCTGAAACATTGACAGACACAACTATCAACAAGGAAGCTATATCTACCGAGCCGAGCACAGTTACCGAGTCACAAGAAGAAGTTCAAACCGAGTCACAGGAAGAAATTCAGACCAAATCTCAGCTTGAAGTTACCGAGCAAATATCTACCGAGCCCGAGCAACCTGAAGAAGAGATCCTAGAAGACAACAGCATGAATCATTCAAAAGGCAAGGAACCTATACTAGCCAAATATGTCAGAAGACATAATACACCAGATCAAATCATTGGAAACAAATCAGATGGTACTATGACAAGAAGCAAGCTAAAAGGTACATGTCTACTTACTGATTTTGAACCTAGAAATATCAAAGATGCATTAGAGAATGAAAGTTGGATTGAAGCAATGAATGAAGAATTAGAACAAATACAAAAGAACAAAACTTGGACTCTTGTACCTAGACCTAAAGATAAGAATGTAATTGGAACAAAATGGGTATTCAGGAATAAGCTGAATGAAGATGGTCAAGTATCTAGAAACAAAGCTAGACTGGTATGTAAAGGATATTCTCAAGAAGAAGGTATAGATTATGGAGAAACTTTTTCTCCTGTTGCAAGATTAGAAGGTGTAAGAACTCTACTTGCTTATGTAGCACACAAAGGATTTAAGGTATATCAGATGGATATAAAATCTGCATTTCTCAATGGAATTCTTGATGAAGAAGTCTACATTGAACAACCTGAAGGTTTCGTTGATCCAGACAAAAGGGACATGGTCTGCAGGTTACACAAAGCATTGTATGGTTTAAAACAAGCTCCTAGAGCATGGTATGAAAGACTCCATAACTATTTAATCCAGATTAATTTCAAAAGAGCTAATGATAACAGCAATCTGTATATTAAAGAAGGACCGGATGACAAAATTGTACTGGCAGAAATATTTGTGGATGATACTATATTTACAGGGAATGAGGATCAATGCAAAGAATTTTTAGAACAAATGAATAGAGAATTTGAAATGTCTATGTTTGGTTTAATAAAATTCTTTGTTGGTCTTCAAATTCAGCAAAGCAAGAATGGTATATACATTACTCAATCAAAATACATTAAGGAGATACTTAAGAAGTTTGGAATGGAAGATTCAAAACCAGTTGGTACACCCATGTGTACTGGACTGAAACTTACCAAAAATGATGATTCAAAAGAAGTTGATCAGACCCTATACTGATCTATGATTGGAAAATTGCAGTATGTGGTACATACAAGACCTGATATTGCCTTAGCAGTCGGTATAGTAGCTAGATTCTCAGCAAAACCTAAGGAAAATCACATGATGGCAATCAAAAGAATCTTAAGATACTTAAGAGGAACTGAAGAGTATGGTTTGTGGTATCAATTTGGAGGCAATCTAGACTTGAAAGTGTTTACTGATGCTGATTGGGCAGGAAACATTGATGACAGAAAAAGCACAAGTGGTGGAGCATTTTTTCTTGGAAAAAGACTGGTATCCTGGACTAGTAAAAAGCAGAATTGCACATCTCAATCCACAGCTGAAGCAGAATATGTTGCTGCTGCAGTAAAATGTTCAAATATTGTTTGGTTTAAACAGCTATTAGAAGGTATGAAGGTTGAAATCAAAGAACCAGTTGTTATATTTTGTGACAATACCAGTGCAATAAACATTTCTAAGAATCCAGTGATGCATTCCAAAACCAAGCACATTGCTATTAAATATCACTTTGTCAGAGAATTGGTACAGGACAAGGAAATCAGATTAGAATATATTCATACAAAAGAACAGATTGTAGACATTTTTACCAAACCATTACCTAAGGATGCATTTGTGTATCTAAGAGGTAAGTTAGGGGTCATTCCCCTATCCGAGGCTCACTAAATACATTTTTAGTGATGCATTAACCAGAACATGATTGAAAATCAACCTGTTGATGCAGCATATTAAAGGACTCATTGCATATGAATCAGTACTTGAGGTACATTAATTTACACCGGTAATATGTGAATTGTCTTTGGCATGTGTTGTCAAAGAGGGAGTGTTTGCTATGTCTTTGCTATTACTTCAAGAAATTTTCAATAGTCAGAAGGAAGAATTTTCAGGGTACAGGAAGTTTGCTGACAGAGGGAGATTTGAATCTAAACCGAGCTAACTCTTTCAAATTTCTTATGTTATGACATATTGTGTTGCCATCAATGCCAAAGAGGGAGATTGTTGGAAACAATTGTCTGAAGGAAATTGCTACTCAATTATGTATTGTCTTTGATGTCACACTGTCATAGTCTGCTGAAATCTGCTTATACTGAGCTCAGTCGGTCTGCCAGACAGGGATATTAGTACTTACCGAGTTCACTCGGTTGCCGAAGAAAGTTTAGTACTTACCGAGTTCACTCGGTTGCCGAAGAAAGTTTAGTACTTACCGAGTTCACTCGGTTGCCGAAGAAAGTTTAGTACTTACTGAGTTCACTCGGTTGCCGAAGAAAGTTTAGTACTTACCGAGTTCACTCGGTTGCCGAAGAAAGTCTAGTGTTTACCGAGTTCACTCGGTTGCCGAAGAAAGTTTAGTGCTTACCGAGTTCAGTCGGTCATCGAAGAAAGTTAGTATTTACCGAGTTCAGTCGGTTATCAAAGGAGAAGGATTGTTGGTGTTTACCGAGTTCCCTCGGTCTCTAGAAAATTATAAAAGATATGGTCACCGAGCACTGTCGGCCCTTGAAGGATTTTTGCAAATAGAGTTTACTTAATTCAGCCGACTGTTATACTAAATAATGTCGATTTGACTAATCCAAAATCATATAAATAAAAGGTCAAATGTGAAAAATAGATATACAACACAGAAGAAGATTTACAGAAGAAAAGAAGGAAAGATATATGCGAGTTTGTGAAGGATGTTCAGATATCCTTGAGGAGCAGCAGAGATTTATTCGATCAAAGAGGATCAGACTTATGCAGAACAAAGATCTGTAATCAGCAAGACAGTTGCATTATTATACAGGTCACTTTTTCATTGTTACCTTCTTGTCATTGTAACAGTGAATTCTAAATCTCTTAACCGAGTTGGTTTAACAGCCATAATATAAATCCTCTAACAAGGTGACAATTCCATTGAATTGTTTTTAAGACCTCTTACTAGGCCACTCCTAGCAGGGTGTTTTAAATCCTCTAACAAGGTCACACCTAACAGTGTGTTTTGTAACCTTTTACCGGGTTGGCTTCTAACCGGGCATCACTTCAGAAAAGTGAAAATCAGTATCTAGATACATTGGTGGTTTTTCCCATATTGGGTTTCCACGTTAAATCTTGTGTCTCTTGTGTTCTTAATTGCTTCCTCAATCATTTACATGCACTGATGAATATCTAAAGATAATATTGCTAATACTTTCTGCATCTTCAAAGTTACTGCAATCTATTTACCTAGTGCTAAAACAGACAACATTGTTAAGATATCTTAAGGGATCTGTAGAGAATTAATTGTGAAGTGTTTTTTATGGTTGACTGATTCACCCCCCCTCTCAGTCACTTCATCCATATTCCATCAGTTAGCACATCCAAAAAATTTCATGACTGTAGCATTTTTCTTCTGGTCTCTATAGTTGATTTTAGCTCTCTGGCATTAGTCTTTAGTTCAAATTTTTGAAAAACTAGCTATTGTGTTCAAAAACCCTTTGTAATGCTCTGGCCTTATTCTATTTTCATGTTACTTTTTTGGGTGACTTAAAATCCTAATTTGCATGTGCTAATTAAAGTCCTTTAAGCTATTTGACATTTAGGTTTTTGTGTCTGGCGGGGTCCCTTTTAATTTTTCCTAAGTTTCTCCCCTCGTAGCTTTTAATTTTCCTATAGTCCTCTGCACCTAAATTTTTCCCAAAAGCCTCAGTCCTATGTTTTAATTCTTTCCAATGTTCTGGCTTAATATTTTCTTGGGCCTGGCTCTGACACCATCTTGATCCAATGGTTGTCATGAAAGCCTGAGGGTTTTGTCAGAGGCTTGCACTTTTGTGATGACCATTGATTCTCTTTCATGACATTGCCTTTCTCTGTAATGGGTCCACTGCCAGGTAAGCACACTTGGCATTTCCCTATTGGCTGAAAGAAATAGTGAAGTGGTAGGGTCATTAGTGTGAACAAAGAAATTTTATGTCCATCTATCAGATCCAGTGACGTGGTGGTCCCTAATTCATTCGAGTATCGTATACAGCACAGTGGGGTCACACTCTATGATATTAGCTAAGATTCCAAATCGAGAACTGGTGTGTAAGTACATAGAATCTTTTGAGGCCTTTAGATTTTGTGTCATTCATCTGATCCTCCAGGTGTTCATGTCAGAGATAAAGGTGGGTCCAAATAACACGTAGGCACAGTTGGTAGTTTTTTACTAGTCCATGATTTAGTGTGTTGGTAGTTGTCAGTGGGACCTAGTTTCTGGCTTGTTAGAGGGTCCTGACATCTCTAGAGGATCAACAATGGGTGTAAGTTCTCATGAGATATGTTAGAGGTTTGAGATCTTATGCTAGCCGTCGATCTTAGTTTTCTCAGATGGCTGACAAGGGTGGGTCCTCTAGCAGGTGGTGCTAACTTGGGCATGTTTTCATTAGTCTAGGTGTGCTGAGTTGGACTTGTCAGTGGGTCCACAAGTTCTAGGGAAGTTAATATGTTGTAGGATCTAATGGTTTTTGTGATACCATTGATCGGAGTTGCACGATGGATAAGTCAGTGGTGTAGCGACAGTCGTCGATGTTCACTAAGGGGGAAAGCTTTGTGGTGGGTCCTTTGTCAGTGATGACCAAGAAATTGCAGTGAATGATGTGGTGACATGTGGCAGGTTTTCAAGAAAGCCTAGGGTTATCAAAGGTCTTAGCAATTTTGATAAAGTTTTTAGCATCCTAACAAATTTTCAAAGGCCTCGCTCATTTGCACAATAAATTAGTGATGTTCTAAATTGACTGGCGATCCAGTGAACAACTGTTCGCATAATAGCTAAATGAATTAGTGGAAAGGTAAAACATTCAGCAAATAGGCACTAACCTTTTGTCGCCAGTTCACTAAATATGGGACCAAGGTCAAATGTTTTCCTTTAGTTGCCAGGTCATGGAGTTAAAGATGGGTTAAGGTTTTCTTTCCACAAATAGGAAAAAGCATTGTCGCGTAGTTGCTAAGAGTTAATCTAGGGTATCTTGTTGAATTAAAGACTTAAAGACCATGAAAAAGGAGAGATATAATGGTCAGGACTTAAAGTTGGCTCAGATTTAAATATCGATCGTCGATTTATTGCAAGCACCATAAAGTAGCTGTTGTTTTTCAAATTTGAATTTTTGAAGGGTTTCTAGCGACAGAAAGGACTAGAATTGAATGCTTTCACAACCAGATTTGATTTGTTTGGTGGCGCTTGCTATTGCAGTGTGGTCCAAGGTGTGCCATGATCATTTGTAGGGGTCTGTACTATGTGGTTTTGTGCTTGAGGCATGCTGCAGGTGGCTAAACAGGTTGACAAATTTGAATTTTCATGATGTGCAGTACTTTCCCAAGGATCTATCATAAGTGCAAATCTTTCTTAGGCATGGACGACTGGTTTTCATCCCCTACATTTAAAATTATGACCATTTCTAGTTGGTTGGGTGGTTGAAAACCTAACCCTAGTCACCCGAAGCTTGATGCATCCTCTTTGAGGATTCCAAGGTGACTAGTGGTGGTATATATTGTAGCTTTTTTGACTTAGTGCGGGTTCCAAAAATGTTCTTTTTGCTCCCTAGTTGTTGATGGTATTATATTGAAAGAGGAGCTGAATTTTGGGCCCTTTCCCTATCTTTGTTTTTGCTTTGATTGTATATTGATCCTAGATATGTTAATGAGAATACTATTGAGTTCCAATCTTGCATTTGTGTATGTCTTCTTGTTTTGGTTCTGAGCTCATATATGTTAGTGGCACAAAGTGTATTAGCATATGGTAAAGAAAGAGTATTGTGAAGTCATCTTTGAGTTCCTAACAAAGTTAGGATTAAAGTCTTTTAGGTGAGTTCAGTGAGTTTACAACCAAGTAAGAATTTGATGTCCTTGTGTTAGAGGGAGAGGGGTAATAGACAAAGCACTTATCCTGAGCCCAGGAGTGTTTGATTTAAGATCTTCAGTTGATATATGTAACTGGGTGACTCTTTTCCCTAGGTTAAGGCACTGGTCCATCCTCTAGAGGCAATTCATTGTCATGAACCACACACACACAAATTAAATGATCAAATCCTTAAATCAGTTAGTAAAGAGTATATTGGTATAACATTTTATGATTCCTTTGAAGAAGTGAATCAAGGGTATACCCACTTGAGTATTAAGGCTCAAAGTGTAGGAGGATCTCTTTTGATCCTTGTTAATTGGCCCTCTTCCTTGTAGACTTTGGAGTGGCGATAGAGTAAAATTTATATTAAAGTTATCCATCAAAGTATAAATCTACAAGTTGAAGATCAAAGGGAACTCCCAACAAAATGGTGACTGCACTGGGGAGAGTCTAGATATAAAAGATTTTCAAAGTGCACTCTTGTTTTCCTGGTGTATTCAGTTGAAAGATTTCCCATCTTTGGTGGGTGGTGACTCAAAATGTTAAGAACTAGTGTCGTATTGTAAATCATGGACAAAAGGAGGAATACTAGGTCCTTTGTCAGAAAGAATCCAGAGGTCACTCTAAAGCAATTGCCTAGATAGGAGAAGAAGACTTGGATTAGAAGGAATGGTGAGTCTACTAGTTCTCCCATAAGAGAACAAAGAAATACCAGAGGTAGAGCACCAAATGTTTCCTCAAGTGAGGAAGGTTCACAAGATAGAGTTTCTAGATTAGATGGTGGTCACTCTAAAGATTGATTTTACGATACTTCAGAGGCTATATTTCAGGACAAGGGTCCATTGCCTACAGGTTAGGATGAACAAGATAGAGAGATGGGTTTGGAGATTGATTTAGATCTTGATGAAGATAATTTTAAAAGGGAGCCCATGAGACCAAGGCAAGTCCACTTCCCATATCAAAATCCTATTAATATGGATGTGTCATCAGGTTCTGATGACATTATGGTAGACCCAGATGATTTAAATGCACTAAGGTTATAGTTGGTAGAACATGATGCCATACATAAGAGGTTACAAGAGGAGAGAGAAGCTAAGAAGGTGTGTGCTCTAATAGAAAGACATTCTCTCCTTAGAAAGATTAATGAAATGAAGGAGAGAAACAAGATGTTTGCTTCTGCTCCTAAGACTTTGCAACATGATGTTTTTGGTGATCTTGAGGCTTTGAGGAGTGAGCAAAAAAACTTGTTGCAAGATCATGAATTTGATCAGGAGGGCCCTGTGGTTAGACAGGTTCAACGTTATGCTTCCCTCCCTAAAGATAAAGATGGGCATGAGATCACTAGGTCTACTATTGCCATTGGTGAGAAAGGAAAGGAAAAGATGGTGGGACATCAAACAAGCAAATCATTGACAATACTAGGGGTCCCACCACCCAATTCAAATAAGGACATAGAGATTGAAAGAAGAAGAAAAGAAGATTAGGACCTTGCAAGAGAATTAGAAAAGGCTGAAATTGAAGCTTCCAATCCAAAAAAGAGATGAAAGATCTAGTTCTTGAAGGCTTCATCAGCTAATGCTCTTGGCCCATCTTCTACTAAACTAGGTATGTCATCTATGACTACTACTATTCCACTTAGTAATGCTACTAGTTCAATTCCTTCTTCATATGTTAGGATAGGTGCTGATCCTAGACAATAGTCAGATGCACAACTAGATGGAAATGTAAATGCAAATGTTGATCCTAGGGTTAACACTAGTTCAAGTTTTCAAAGAAGACCTATGCAATTAGAAGGTTATAGGCAAATTAATTTTGATGGAATTCCTAGCTACCCAAATGCTTTTCCAAATGATATAAGAGATAAGGTACCTAAGTTTGTTGGTAATAATGCTATTAGTTGTGAGGAGAACCTTAGGTTATTTTTTAATATGCTTAATGATTATGAGGTAGAGCATGAGGATGTAGTTATGAAATTATTTATTCAATCTCTAATGGAAGATGCTAGAGATTGGTTTAAGAGACTTCTTGATAAATGTATTGATACTTAGGATTCTTTTGAGAGATTTTTCAAAGAGTAATATGGTGATAGGCCTAATGGTAGTTTCATGTTAAATGAATTCAATACCATAAGGAAAAATTAGAATGAGACTGCAGTTGAATTCAACATGAGATTTCAAAAGGGTATGCATAAGTTGTTCCAAGTTATGTGGTTAGATGACAATGTTTGTCTAGCTACATACTTCAATGAATTTGATGGAAAGATGGGATACTTGTTGAGGGACAAAGAACCAAGAACTCTTAGAGATGATTTTAGGGTTTCTATCAATATTGAGAACAATATGAAGATATTAGGGAAGTTGGGTGGGAAGAGAGATGATCCAAAGTTGTTTGGGGACAAGAAATACAAAAAAGAAAATGATAAGAATGTTGGAGCTAGGAGCAAAGAAGAGGATAAATTGGATAAGGTGCTCAATGCATTGAAGGATTTGAAGGCACTTGCAAATAGGAACATTAGTGCTCCTACCAATGAAAGGCCTCAGTTCAATAACAATTTCAATAAGCAGAATAGACTGTAGAACTACCCCTACAACACCCAATGGAAGGATGGAAAGCCTATTATCTTTTCTGCAAGAGGAAATAATGACACAGGTGTCCCTAAACCTCTACAAAAGGCTTCAATAAATTTCATGGAGGACATACCTTGGTGTGTTGCATGCCAGTCCCCTCATTCTATAGAGCATTGTGTGGTTGCACATTCTATGGCTGCAAATCAAGATTGTGGCAATGAGGAGATAGATGAAGAAGAGACTCAAGATGATGTTGGATGCAACATGGCTACTTCATATCTAGGATATGAGGATGATTCTAATTTTGATGAAGAGGTAGATGTAAATGTGAAGAGACACAATCAGGCCCTTTTTCATCAAGAGGTTTTTTTTGATGGTGAAGACATTGATAAGAAGACATGTAACATGAACTCTTCTTCTGAGCCAATAAATTTAAGAAGACCTTCTAGAGAAGAGATGGATAGGATTACTATAGAAATGATTTCCCAAGTGCAAACTAGAGGCATGGTGGCAAGGAATACAAATGAGAAATCTGTAGGAATGTATATGAAGAGTACCAACTCCGGAGAGCCTAATGAGAAAAAATCAAAAGGTGATCACATGGTGAATTCAAGAATGTAAAAGGTAAGAATTGTGAGCCTAAGGGAGTTGAGGTTGAAAGAACTTCTAATGAGATTGAAAAGATAGTTAATACAATGGCTAAGATTGAAAAAATGAGGGTGGCCAATACACCTAATGTATCAGATAAGAAAAAGGATGCTAAGGTAGTGCAGATTGAGATTCCTTCCTCTGCTCCTATTGATATGTTAGTTGTATTGTCCCAAATTATAGTTAAGGTTCCATTGTTAGAATTGTTGAGGATCCCTAAACACAAAGACAGAGCTATTGCATGGGTAGATAATGTTCATAATAATGATGTTGCATGCAATGGATCTCAAGATAAAGCCTTTAAAGGTGGTCTTGCTTAGGGAATTGTATCTCAAATTCCTCCTATATATTTGGATAGTTATGTCAATGCCAGCCTTAAAAACATTGATCCATTCTTTTTAAGTGTTCTTGTGAATGGAATGAAACTAAGAAATTGTATGATTGATAGTGGTGCCTCTAATACTATCAGGCCTTTCAAAATCATGGAGAAGTTGGGCCTTAAAGTTGATACTGTTCAAGGTACATGTTGTGCAATGGATCAAAGGGAGGTACCAGTCATTGGGACTATCAATGCAATTCCATATAGGCTGGCAGAATATCCAGAGAAAGAGTTGACAATGAGTGTTTTAGTGGTGGACATCCCTCCTCATTATGGGATGCTACTATCTAGAAGATGGAGTGCTACCATGGGTGGAAGTTTACAGTGTGATCTGTCCTATGCCACTTTCAAGATTGATGATCAGTTTGTCAAGATTGACTGAGAGCCAAGAGTATGCCACATGATTGAGAGAAATATTCATTATGAAACTACATGTTTTTTGGATACTGATATTAATGCTTTTAGAGCAGAGATCCTTGAACTTGAGAAGGAAACTATTTTGTCACCTATCTTTGTTGAGGTAAGTGTTAATTCTATGAAGGGTGATTTGTGGGTAATGTACTTTGATGGTGCAAATTGCAAAGATGGAGCAAGAGCAGGTATTTTACTTATTTCTCCAGATGGAAACACCTACAAATTTTCTTTCACATTGAATTTCTTTTGTACCAACAATATAGCAGAATATGAGGCATTGTTGTTAGGACTGAGGTTGGCACAAAAAAATGGTATTAAATGCATAAGTGTTGTTGGGGATTCTGAGTTGGTGGTATCCCAAGTCAAGTCAGTATATGCTTCCAAAAAAAAGAGGTTAAAACAATATAGGAATGTAGTTTGGGATTCGATTGAACATTTTGATAACTTCAATATTGAGTGGAAGGATAGGAGTAACAATAAGATGGCTGACTTGCTAGCCAATATTGCAATCAATCCCACTGATATTACTTTTTCTAGTATCTCTAAAGTTGAAATTTAGGCTAGGCCTAGTATACCAGATAATATTGAAAATTGGTAGGTTTTTGATGATGATAATGATATCTTGAAGTTTATGAGTTGTGAAGATCAGTATCATGGTCAAGAATTTGATTGTTCAGCTTTGGTTGAGTCAGAAGAAGGAAAAGAGGTTGTCTTTGGCAATGAGGTCATTTAGCTTAGAACTAACAAGGTGCCCAAGGGGCTTGTTGTTTTGGAGACTATCTTTGATAACCAGGATAGAGTTCAAAAGAATATCAAAAGAGAAGATCATGCTGATCTAGAGGAGATAAATCTTGAAACACAGGAAGCACCTAAGAAAGTATACATTGGTAGAGATATATCTCAAAAGCTAAAGAAATCTCTAATTGAATTACTAATAAAATTTAGGCATGTTTTTTCATGGGCATATGATGACCTAAAGGTTTATAGAGAAGATTTGTTTCAGCATATTATTCCATTGGAAGAAGATGCTAAACCTTTCTGGCAAAAATAAAGGCCTATTAATCCTACTTTGGCACCCAAGATGCAAGAAGAGTTAATGAAGCTGAGAGATGCTGGAATTATCAAGCCTATAAGGCACTCTTCTTGGGTTTCAAACCTTGTTCCTATGAGAAAGAAGAACGGTGACATTAGACTTTGTGTGGACTTCAGGAATTTGAACATCAGCTCATTAAAGGATAACTATTGTCTGCCCAATATGGAAGCTATGTTGCAGAGAGTAACTAGATCTGAATTGATGTCTATGATGGATGGTTTCTTTGGTTAAAATTAGGTAATTGTCAAGGAATCAAAGTAATTCAAGACAGCTTTCACAACACCTTGGGGGACATATGTTTATGTGAGAATGCCTTTTGGTCTCACAAATGCTAGTGCTACTTTTCAAAGGGCAATGGATGTTGCCTTTTCAAATTTTATAAATGATTTCCTTATTGTATATCAAGATGAGTTAACTACCTATTCCAAGAAGGAAGAATACCATTGTACTCATTTAGAGAAAATATTCATGAGGGCTTTGGAATATGGCATTTCATTAAACCCAAGGAAATGTGCTTTTGGTGTTACTGAAGGTAAGTTGCTTGGCCACTTACTTGGGAAGCAAGGAGTGAGAATTGACCCTGAGAGGGTAGCATCTATTGATAAAATTTAGAGACCAAAGAATGTTAAAGGGATTCAGTCCTTCTTTGGTTAGGTCAATTTCTTGAGGAGGTTTGTAACAAATTTTGCAGAGGTTACTAGACCTATTTCTAAGATGTTGAAGAAAGGATCTGCAATCAATTGGGAGGGTGAGCTTGATGAGGTTTTCAAAAATATCAAGAAGGCTATCAAAGATGCACCAGTGCTCAAGGCACCTGATTATAGTATCCCAATGCATATCTTTTCCTTTGCATCTTTTCACACTATTGATGCAGTTTTGTTACAAAAGAATAAGGATGGTTTTGAGCAGCCTATTGCATTTTTTAGTAAATCTCTGGAGGCTACTGAATTAAAGTATGACATAAATGAGAAACAAGCATATGCACTTGTGAAGGTAGCCAAGGATTTTAGGTGTTACTTGATGGGGATAGTTGTGATTGCTTTCATGCCAAGTGTAGCTATGAAGGATGTTTTCTCACAGCAAGAGGTGTCTGGAAGAAGATGCAAATAGATCAATAGGATCCAAGAATTTAATGTTGATGTCTAGATTACTAAATTGGTTAGAGGAAAAGGATTGGAAAAACTGATGGCCCAATCCAATCGTGATGCAAATCAGGTAAATCATTCTAAAATTGATTATACATGTGATATGGATGATTGTATCTGGTATCAAGATATTATCTATTACTTGAGAAATATGAGTTGTCCAGTAGGAATGAATGATAATCAGAGGAGGACAATAAAATTACAGTCCATCAAGTATGTAATTGTGAAGTGTAAATTATATAGAAAGAATTTAGATCACATACTATTGAAATGTGTAGATGAAGATTAGGCTAACAAGTTGTTGAAAGAAATGCATGAGGGAGTTTGTGGTGGACATTATATGGGTAAAACAACTACTCATAAGATCTTGAGAGCAGGATTCTGGTGGCCCACAATATTCAAGGATGCAAAATAGTTGGTAAGGAGGTGTGATGCATGTCAAAGATAATGTGCTATTTAAACCAGTAGAAGTGCAGGCTCCTTTCCAACAATGGGGAATTGATTTCATAGGGGAGATGCTAAACAAGTCTAGTGGAGGACACTCATGGATCTTAGTTTCCACTGACTACTTTACAAAGTGGGTAGAGGCTATACCTATAAGAAATGCAACTAGTAAGGTGGTAATTGATTTTCTATTGAATAACATTGTTACAAGGTTTGGTTGCCCTGAAAGAATAGTAAGTGATAATGCCATGTGCTTCAGGTCTGCTGAATACAAGAAATTCTACAAAGGTTTAGGAATTTAGGTTTCTAATTCCTCACCTTATCATCCCAAGGAAATGGACAGGCAAAATATACTAATAAGAGTTTGATTAAAATTCTAAATAGAATTCTTGAAAAGAATAAGAGCATGGAATTCAAAGCTGCCATTAGCTCTATGGGCTGATAGGGTAACTGTGAAGAGGGAAATTGGTTGTGCACCATTTGACCTAGTATATGGAATACATGTAAGAATGCCTCAGAATAACTTATTGGAAATTTTTAAATTTGTGCAAATATATGATGATGGCATAGATGATGAGATGCAATTGAGAATTGAGGACCTCATTAGGTTGGATGAGACTAGAAGAGAGTTAGTTGCAAGAAATGCCAAATTGTAGTTACATGTTAAGAATTTGTATGACAAGAAAACTGTTGACAGAAAGTTTGAACCTAGTGATTTAGTGTTAATTTGGAATGTCAAGTTGGAGGATAAAGGAAAACATTGTAAGTTTGATCCAATCTGGCTAGGGCCATATCTAATTCATGAGAAATGGGGCCAAGATTCATACATTGTGAAAGAATTAAATGGTGATGTTTAGGAATTTCAAGTTCATGGACAATTCTTGAAGAAATACTTCAATTGAAGTATTCTATTTTCCATGAACAGTAGTTAGGTCTATAAAAATTGTAAATTCTATAAATAGTTGCTTGCCCCTGTCCTATTTTGTCCTGGCCTGTAGGTTTTTGGTCCTGTTGATCTCTATTGTTAGTTTTCCAGTGGGATGGTTTGCTCAACCCAATGATTCTAAGTCCTTGCTATACCTACAGGAGGCATACATCCCCAAATAGAGCCACTGTTAGTATTTGCAAAAAAATTTGTGACTGTAGCATTTTTCTTCTGGTCTCTGCAGTTGATTTTAGGTCTCTGGCATTAGTCTTTAGTTCAAATTTTTGAAAAACTAGCCGTTGTGTTCAAAAACCCTTTGTAATGCCCTGGCCTTATTCTATTTTCATGTTACTTTTTTAGGTGACTTAAAATCCTAATCTACATGTGCTAATTAAAGTCCTTTAAGCTATTCGGCGGTTAGGTTTTCATGTCCGACAGGGTCCCTTTTAATTTTTCCTAAGTTTCTCCCCCAATGGCTTTTAATTTTCCTATAGTCCTCTGCGCCTAAATTTTTCCCAAAAGCCTAAGTCCTATGTTTTATTTCTTTTTAATGTTCGGGCTTAATATTTTCCTAGGCCCAGGTTCTGACACCATCTTGATCCAATGGTTGTCATGAAAGTGCAAGGGTTTTGTCAGAGGCTTGCACTTTTGTGATGACCATTGATTCTCTTTCATGATGTTGCCTTTCTCTGCAGATGGATCCACTGCTAGGTAAGCGCACTTGACATTTCCCTATTAGCTAAAGGAAATAGTGAAGTGGCATGGTTTTCAGTGTGAATGAAGAAAGTCTATGTCCCTCTACTAGATTTGGTGATGTGGTGATCCCTGATTCATTGGAGTATCCTATACAACACGGTGGGGTCATGCTTTGTGATATCAGCTAAGATTCCAGATCGACAGCTGGCATGTAAGCACATAGAATCTTTTGAGGCCTTCAGATCTTGTGCCATTTGTCTGATCCTCTAGGTGTTCATCTCAGAGATAAATGTGGGTCCAAATAACATGTAGGCACAGTTGGCAATTTTTTACTGGTCCACGATTTAGCGTGTTGGTAGTTGTCAGTGGGACCTAGTTTATGGCTTGTTAGAGGGTCCTGACATCTACAAAGGATCAACAATGGGCATAAGTTCTGATGAGATATGTCAGAGGTTTGAGATCTTATGTTGGCCATCGATCTTACTTTTCTCAGATGGCTGATGAGGGTGGGTCCTCTAGCAGGTGGTGCTAACTTGGGCATGTTCTCATTGGTCTAGGTGTACTGAGTTAGACTTGTCAGTGGGTTTGTTGGTTTTAGGGAAGTTAATACATTGCAGGATCTAATGGTTATCATGATACCATTGATTGGAGTTGCACGATGGATAAGTTAGCGGTGTAGCGATAGCCGTCGATCTTCACTAAGGGGGAAATCTTTGCAGTGGGTCCTTTGTTAGTGATGACTGAGTGATTGTGGCAAATGATGTGGTGACATGTGGTAGGTTTTCAGGTGGGCCCAGGGTTATCAAAGGTCTTAGTGGCTCTGATAAAGTGTTTAGTGGCCCAAAAAATTTTCAAAGGCCTCACTCATTCACACAATAAATTGGTGATGTTCTAAATCGACTGCTGATCTAGTGAACAAGCATTCATGTAATAGCTAAATGAATTGGTGAAAAGGTGAAACATTCAGTGAATAGGCACTAACCTTTTGTCACCAATTTGCTAAATATGGGACCGAGGTCAAATGTTTTCCTTTAGTCACCAGGCCATGGAGTTAAAGATGGGTTAAGGTTTTCTTTCCATGAACAGGAAAAAGCATTGTCACGTAGTCGCTAGGAGTTAACCTAGGGTATCTGGTTGAATTAAAGACTTAAAGACTGCAAAAAAGGAGAGATTTAATGGTCAAGACTTAAAGTTGGCTCAGATTTAAATATTGACAACCAATTTACAGCAAGTGCCATAAAGTAGCCGTTGTTTTTCAAATTTGAATTTTTGAAGGGTTTTCAATGACAGAAAGCACTAGAATTGAATGCTTTCACGGCCAGATTTGATTTGTTTGGTGGCACTTTCTATTGCAGTGTGGTCCAGGGTGTACCATGATCATCTGTAGGGGTCTATACTGTGTATTTTTATGCTTGAGGAATGCTTAGGTGGCCAAACAGGTTGAAAAATTTGAATTTTCATGATGTGCAGTACTTTCCCAGGGATCTATCATAAGTGCAAATCTTTCTTAGGCAGGGCCGACTAGTTTTCATCCCGTGAATTTAAAATTGTGACCGTTTCTAGTTGGTTGGGTGGTTGAAACCCTAACCCTAGTCACCTAAAGCTTGATGTATCCCCTTTGAGGATTCTAGGGTGACTAGTGCTGTTATATATTGTAGCTTTTTTGACTTAGTGCAGGTTCCAAAAACTTTCTTTTTGGTCCCTGGTTGTTGATGGTATTATATTGAAAGAGGAGCTAGATTTTAGGCCCTTTTCCTATCTTTGTTGTTGCTATGATTTTATATTGATCCTGGATATTTTAATGAGAATACTATTGAGTTCCAATCTTGCATTTGTGTATGTCTTCTTTTTTTGGTTTTGAGCTCATATATGTTAGTGTCACAAAGTGTATTAGCATATCGTAAACAAAGAGTATTATGAAGTCATCTCTGAGTTCCTAACAAAGTTAGGATTAAAGTTTTGTAGGTGAGTTTAGTGAGTTTACAACCAAGTAAGAATCCGATGTCCTTTTGTTAGAGGGAGAGGGGTAATAGGCAACGCAATTATCTTGACCCCAGGAGTGTTTGATTTAAGATCTTCAGTTGATGTATGTAATTGGGTGACTCGTTGCCCTAGGTTAAGGCACTGGTCCATCCTCTGGAGGCATTTCATTTTCATCAACCACACACACACAAATTAAATGATTAAATCCTTAAATTAGTTAGTAAAGAGTATATTGGTATAACATTTTATGATTCCTTTGAAGAAGTGAATCAAGGGTACACCCACCTGAGCAATAAGGCTCAAAGTGTAGGAGGATCTCCTTTTATCCTTGTTAATTGGCCCTCTTCCTTGTAGACTTTGGAGTGGTGATAGAGTCAAATTTATATTAAATTTATCCATCAAAGTATAAATCTACAAGTTGAAGATCAAAGGGAACTCCCAACACAAAGGTATGCAAAGAGAATTCAAAGGTAGATTTTTTCTTGTAATACTATTGGTCATATGAAGAGAGATTACACAGGTAAGCAATTTAAATCTCTTAATGGTTATTGTTATAATTGTCATGGATTTGGACATAGAGCTATTGAATGTAGGAAACCTAAATTTGTTGAGAATAATAATAATAGCAGAATGTTTAGGAATACTAACAATGTAGCTAAGAAACCTATTGAAGATATGAACAGAAGAAATGGAGTAATATGTTATAGATGCAACAAGGTTGGACACATTGCTAGAAATTGAAAATCATAGATTAATCCACCTAGAGAAAGATATGGAAGCAATGGAATTGTTTTCCAGATATGCAACAAGATTGGACATACAAAAAGGTTTTGTAGAATGAACAATGGAGTTTTTCATCCTAACCCTAACCCTAGAAATCATGAAAGAAGAAATGAAGATGCAGGTAACAGACAGAAAGGTTGTTGTAGCAATATAGATGAAGTGAAGTTTGTTAAAAGAATAGATCAAGGAGACATTCAACATTAAAGACAATCAGATAGGTGAAGTATCAAGTGTTAAGAATGAATCCTTACCTAACCTATCTCAAAGCACTTAATTTATGAAAATTATAGTAGATTAGGAACTTAGATTAGTGTAGAAGTAGATTTATGATGAATTAAGTCTTGCATAGTTAATGGAAGGTAGTTTATGATATTATAATGCTATGGTTAAGAGTGAAAAGAAAAATATTATGTTTTACAAGATTGCAAGAAGTTTTAAGTTTTGCAGGATAGCAGAAACAACTTTTTGGAAAGAAGCAGCAAAAGAATTGAATGCAATGTCAGAACTAAGTGAGATTGAAATAATAAAAGCTTATGATCAATTTTATTTGATCATCAAAGAGAACACAAGTGTTAAAGAGATTCAAGAGTAGTGATTGGAAGATTTTTACAACTATTTGGTGAAGGATTTGAGCGCCGAATCTACGCAAGCCCTAAAATCATGAATTTGAGGTATTTACTTGACAGATCTGTGAATCGGTAAAAGGAATTTGAAGTAATTATGGATGTATCTTTAATTCACAATATCAAAGATAAAAATAGACCTAGAATGAAGAGGGAACCAGTTCAACCTCTGGAAGAAGACCCTAAGTTAGCTTTATCATTCATACTAGACCAAGTTTTGCATTTAGAGAATGTAAGAAGTTATCTGGGATGCAAGTTAGAAACCATCAGTGATAGTGATTTTACAAGTGAGTATGAGAAGATTTACAACTAGGACATGACATTGAAACAAGGATATGATCATTTGAAAGACAATGAGATTGTTAAGTATGCATTGCAGTATGAGTTTGATAATGAAGAATGCACTAAGATAATCCTTAGCAGAATTCATAATGGGAAGTTTTGGCTAGAAGATAAAGTGATAGACATAACAACTAATTTGATTCATGAAGTCACTGGACTATCTAAATCTGGAGCTATTCCTTTAAATGAGAAGAACATGAGAAAGATAGTCATTGATAACACTAATCATCCTATAATGGTAGAGGAATTGTAATTAGTAAGGTCAAACAACTTGATGTTAGATACCTATGGAAGATCCTAACAACCAAGTTTTGTGCAAATTCAAGAGAGGATGACATGGCAGTTAGAATGGTACACATAGCTTATTTGATGTGTGTTGAAAAAACCCTAGTTGACATGTGTGAAGTTCTGAGAACTCAACTATTTGAGAACTTGCAAAAGATTAAGAAGACAAAGTATGCTCAATTTAGATGTTCATCTTTGATCACTTACATGTTTTTTCATCTTTTGAGGAGATCTCCTTACACCATAGGAAATGATTGGAATGATGGACTAAATACAATGGAAAGGATTAATGTAGTATACATAAAGCATGTTATTCACAGTGTTAATGAGAGTGCAGTACTTGTTATTAAGACATTTCAGAATATTGTGTTTAGCAGATCAAGGATTCCATAGTCTCTTGTGGAGAAATACAAGAATGAAATATGTTTTATGGTTGACACTGACTTTACATACATTGAAGTAGTTGAACCTAGAATTAAATTCATAGACCCTCTTGTCTATGAAATATCTGAAATAGAGATAGAAGAATATGTGAACAGGCTACTTAAATGCAAGGTTGACACTCACAGTAACTGATTTGGAACTTTTGAAGAAAACTTCAACTCCGCAAAGGCTATACTTGAGGAGAAACAGTCTAAGAAAAGAGTTGATAGCACTATCAAGAAAATATTAAAGGATATAGGATTGATAGAGAGAGAATTCTTAGTGGCAAAGTAGACAGCAGTAGCAATTAGAGATATTGGATAGAAAGAGATTTTATCTATACCTCCCTTATCATCTAGTGCAGCACCAG
Organism: Chamaecyparis obtusa; assembly: GCA_027943335.1. Classification (NCBI taxonomy): domain Eukaryota; kingdom Viridiplantae; phylum Streptophyta; class Pinopsida; order Cupressales; family Cupressaceae; genus Chamaecyparis; species Chamaecyparis obtusa. The sequence continues at coordinate 471,918 of BSBK01004549.1, forward strand.
TCAAGGTGAAAGTAGAGGAACCTGAGAAGGAACATGTAGCAAGCAAGCCTACTAGATCTACTTCCTCCACACCAAGAAAGAGAGTGAAAGAAATTGCTACTAGACCTAGTAAGAGGTAGAAAACCTTGGTGCCACCAGTACCTAGGAAAATTGCAAAAATTAAAGATGATGACAAAATTGTGAAGAAGAAAGCATGGAAACCTAGAGTTGAGAGAGTGAATGAAGAAATTATAAAAGATCGAGACTTCAATAAAATGAAAAAATACTATGACCTTTATGACTATTCTGATAAATTGATTTTGAAAATGTAGTGGTCAAACATTTGATTTTGGCTAATAAGAGTTTTGACTCTATTCAAGGAAAGATACCTAATGACTTATTGCAGAAACTTGCTAATAGGAAGATGAGAGCACAAGAAGAAGACAAATCAATCAGAGAGAATCTTGTGAAGAAACTATGTGATGTAAGAGATGATGAACATCTTAAACAAATTATGAAGCCCCTTAGCACCCATTTAAGGACAAAAATGAGAACCATTCAGATTATGGCAGGACAATATGAACAAGTGAATGTAGAGACTGAACAAGCAATAGTTAAAGTTATGGCAGACATTGTTGGAGAGACATCAGTTGCAGCAGAGCAAGTAGTACAAGTAGAACAAGAGGAAATTCCCTCTCTGCTGACTATTAATATTGAAGAAGAATCTATGAATGTTGAAGGTACAAGGATAACCTTGGATACTGATGATAATGTATTCAAGAATCTAGAGAACATTGTTGACAATTCAGCTCTTGATGAACCAGATAGAACTATAGAAGCTGGTGCAATTTACTATTGGAGAACCCAAAGTATTAGAAGTACAAACATTTGTACCCTCTAAGGAAGAAATTAGTCTTACCACTGAAACTGGAAAGAAGAAGCAAATTGGATCTTTGTTTGAGGATTTGGGAAAAGAAGTGGATGATGATGATTAGATGGAATTGATCACATCTTTGAACAAAATCATTGGGAAGAATAAGAAAGTTAAAAGTCTAGCAGGATGTCTGAAGGACCTAACTAAAAAGCTACACAGTATTATGACCACACAGATTGTAGAAGTAGATCCTATGGACAAGGCAAAGAAAGTGATGAGCACTTTTGATGATGAGTTCACTAACCTAGCTGATATTGCAAAAGTGAAAGCACAGGAAGACTATGAGGCTAGAATGTTGTTGAACATCAGTCAGTACATCGGCAATGATATCAGTACTCTTGATATCTGTATCAAAGATTTGAGGAAACATTTGGAGACAAGAAAAGCTTTGCACATACAGTGTACAAAATTAGAGACTTTGACATCTGAGGAAGATCGCAAGGTAAACTTGAATGAAACTGAGATTCTGAATGAAACAAACCTTCTATCTAACCCTAATGTGAAGGTCAGTAATGTTGAAAAGAAAGTTAGGAAACTTTTTGATGAAATCAAGATTTTACAAGATGAGAAAGATAGGAAATTGAGGAGATATACTCTTTTGAGAGAGCATGTTACTATGAAGTTGAGTGTTATTGAAGAGCAGTTAGAAGATTGACTTACAACTAAGACATCTTTTCAAAAATTCAACTTTGAAAACTTCCAAGCTTGTCAAATAGCATCTTATGGACTGAGTGCACTACTCAATGTGGTTGATTCCATTAAGAAGTCATGGGAAAATGAGATAGATAATATGAAGATAGATTTTGTAGATTGTGTTGCAAGCCTACCTGCTTTGCAATAAATAAATTAAGGTATAACTTTTTTGATACAATTTTGTAGCCCTCCCTACCATTATTTTGTCATTGTTGTCAAAGGGGGAGAGATACTTAGCATAAAATTGATAATATATGATAAGAGTCGATACTCTTAGGGGGATTATTTTATTTTAGATATGATTTTTGAGGAGTTATAAGGATAGTATATATATGTTATACTATGGCCACAATTTTGTAAATTTTGAGATTTTGGAGTTGCACACTTAGCCAATTTTCTCATATGTTGTCACCAATGACAAAGGGGGAGATTGTTGGCAATTTGGCTGAGTTGATTTCATAGATGTTGTCATTATGGAAACATATGATCCACATGAAGATCTCACAAGTTAGAGAGCAAGTATGACAGAGCGCATTGCATATTTGTGTAAATATGAGACAGTATTTTTACCAGTGTACCTGGACACAATTTTTGTTTGTGACATTGACTGGAGTGAGTTTAGTGCTTGTGCACTTGAACATAGACTCTATGGTGACTAATGATCACCCATCTCAGAGTGCAATTTAGTACGGCATGTACAAAAGAAGTTATGATAGTTTTACCGAAGACAGTGTGAAGCCGACAGGACAATATATGAAGGCAGAATTGGTAAAGAGTTAAGGGATTATTTTGTTTATCAAAATAATGTCTTAACAATATAAAGGGATGACATCTAAGATGTTTACTCTTGGTTAAAGCTATTGGTATATATGTAAATGTATTTGTAATTGTGAAGTGTAAGTGAGAAATTGTAATAACCAGCAAGCATTTGTAATAATATGATGCAAAGTATATGAAGCACATGTAATAGCGATAGTGAAAGATCAGCGAAGAGATATTGATGCAAGTAGAATAAGGTTATGTACCTTGACCTATTTTGTAATTAGTGTATATTGTACATTACTTGTTTGGGCAGTGGGCTCAGCTGGTAATCACATTTTTTACTACCAACTCCTAATAGGGTTGAGGCTTCTAACAAGACCTATAGTCCATTAATCAGGACTAATACACTATATGTTTGTAATAGACTCCTAACAGGGGCAACATCCTTAACAAGATACTTTTGATTAGTGGATCTTTGTGGGTACCATCCCCACTGGGGCTTTCCCTTGGCTAGGGTTTCCTCGAGAAAAAATCATGTGTCATGAGTTCTTCAGTTTTATTGCTATGCATATTGTTTAGCTTCTTATGTTATGCAGGTATAAAGATAATCTATTATATCCATAATTGGGCAAAACATAAAGTTTGTAGAATATGGATTCACCCCCCCCTCTCAGTATTCCTAATTTCTAACAGATTCTTATGTTATTATTAAAACATGTTTTTGTAAACTCTCCCGAAATTATTATCTGGTGTATGTTAATTGGTTTTCATTTATGCATTTGTTAGAGGCTATAGAATCCATGGTACCTTCCTTTCTTCTACCTTCTTATTCAGAATGTTTAGGAGTGTTTCCAAGCCTTAGAGAAATTGTTTCCTCTCTGGTAGTTCATGTTAGTCTTGCACCACCTTTCATTGCCCAAATCTTGAGTAGGTTTGGATGGTTGGTAATCGTAGTTGGAAGTTCATTTTTGTATGGAAACTAGGAGATCTAAAATGGGTCATTTTTTTACAAATGCGCAGCTACCTTTAACATATGTGCAATTACCTAGAACAATTGTGCAGTCACCTTAACTAGATGCGCAGCTCTGTTAAACAATTGTGCATTAACCCAACTGAAATACGCAGTTACCTCAAAATTGAATGCACAGTTACCTTGAAAAAATGTGTGGTTACCTTAAATAATTGCGCAGTTACCTGAAAACCAAATGCCCAGCTACCTTGCAAATGCACAATTACATGAAATGAATGCGCAGGATTTCAAAATGAATGTGCAGTTTGATCCTAGGTTAGGGTTTAGGCAGGATTTATACAAATATAACATTTAAGTATAAATATTTGTATAAAGGAATTAGGTACCTTTCAGGATGATTGGGATAGGTTTTAGCTTCATAGGAGTTAAGATGCAACTTCTAATTTTGAGATTTCTTAAAAATTCAGACAGCCAAATTTCAGGCACATGAGATTTCTCTAGACTTTTGAAATAAACTATGGAATGTTGTGTAAATGCATGTGGGAAGTTATATGTCATGTCTTATAAATTTCTATACATGGTTGGATTATAAGCTTTTGTTCATACTTGGTTTTTGGTAGAGTCCATAATATAAGGTCAGCACTTGTTCGGGTGGCCTTAGTGCACCTGAGGGCTCTCTAGACCTATGATATGGATCTTTTGAAAATACTTGATGTTTTCATGGCTTGTATGTGTGAGTAGGGGACTAGGTACCTGATGCAAGAGCATCTTGGGTGTAAGAGAAATCTTGCATCACCCAAAAATATTTATGTTTTCTTTTCAATAAGGGCTATCTTAGAATGTTTTGATTTCATAGTTGGAGCTTCATTCTAGTCATTTCAGCCTACCAGTTGAGTTTTATTGCCACATCATCAGTATTGGTGAAGTTATTGAGGTTTTTGGGTACAAAATCTTTCAGGTCAATTTTGAAGGCCATAAGGGCTCTGGATCGCGATCAAGCCCCGGTAGATTGGCACTAGCACATGTCAAGCACAGTAGATCTCATCATGCCATTTCTGAAAAGTGGTTACAATAGAAAAATAGAGCTAAGGTCAAAAAGTTATGGCCTCCAGAATTTGGGCTACCTAAAAGCATATTTTGTATTTCTTTTGAAGAGACCCTATTATCAAAATTGTGACAATAAAATAATCCTATGTATAGTCGGTCTTAAGGGCTAAATTTCTTGAACCTTCTCCGGCGGTGGAAATTGCCTGTATAAAGAAGGCCTATAGTGTTGTCTAGGTAGTTCTAGGTAGTAGATCTGGGTATTGATTTGAGGCTTTGTCCTACAGAATATTGTAAGGGAATGCCCATGTGGCTTTGCATATTGTAATTCTGAAAGTTTGTAATTCCACATTTGTGGAGATAATAAGAAGCCAATTTTTTGTTCTTGCATATTGTTGTTATTTCTCTATTTCTATTGTGTGTTTGTGGTATTAAGGGGAGCAACTTTCATCAAGTGGTATCAGAGCAAGAGTTCCTGAGTGTGTAAACAGATCACCAAGTGTGAGGTAGTTTGCACCAGGACCATGGTTAGGGTTTCAACATGCAACACGAAAATGCCTCCATGAAGGGAACATGGCAGAAGAGCTGGTGTTCTAACACCTGAGGTTAGAGCACTCTAGAGACAAGTGCGAGCATTACAAGAAGAGATTTGCAAAGGAATGAATCTTAATGTCAGAGATGAAAGTGAGGAGGAAGCCGAAGAAGGAAATGATTATCAAGAAGAAGAAGGTGAAATTTTGAATCAAGAAAAAGAAAGTCTTTTCCAAGCCATTTCCAAGATCGGGAAAAGACCTAAGATCGAGGTTCCTGCATTTTCAGGAAATCTTAACCCAGAAAAATTGATCGAATAGATCAATGAATGTGAAGAATATCTTGAGTATGAAGATATTGAGGATCTTGATAGGGTCAAATTTGTGAAGGCTAGACTGAAAGGTCATGCGAAGATTTGGTGGCAAGAGATTCAATTAGAGCGAAATAGAAGAGGGAAAGATAAAATCACAAGATGAGATCAGATGGTGGATAAATTGAAGCAAAAGTTCATCCCTATTGATTATGAGCTTGACCTACTAAAGAAAATGAAAAGTTTGAAGAAAGCGAGATGATCTATTCAGGAGTATACAGAGGAGTTCTATCGAATCCTCATCAAAATAGGCCATGTGGAAGCTGATAAGGAGAAAATTGCTCGTTACCTTAATGGGTTGAGACCAAGCATTCAGGAGGAGCTGAATCTAGTTCAAATGAACAATATTGAAGAGGCATACCAGTTTTCCCTAAAAGTAGAGAAAAAGTTGAGCAAGAAATTTGAGAGCAGAAAAAATGGAAGAGGTCACAGTGGGCAATCTGGTGGATGGTCATATGGAGGCCAAAATGAAGATCTGCAAAAGAAGGATGAGGCCAGTAGCAATCAAAATCAGAGAGGAAGAGGAAGAGGACAAGGTTTAGGAAGAGGAGGCTTCCGTGGAACATGTTTCACTATGCAGAAGAAGGTCATAGGGCATTTGAATGTTCTCAATGCCAAGGAAGGATAGATAGGAGGAATGAAGGTTAGGCTAGAGTTGCACATGTAGGCATTTCTATTTGCTTTTCAATAAGGGCTATCTCATAATGTTTTGATTTCGCAGTTGGAGGTTCATCCTAGTCATTTCAGCCTACTAGTTGAGTTTCATTGCCACATCATCAGTATTGGTGAAGTTATTGAGGTTTTTGGGTACAAAATCTTTTAGGTCAATTTTGAAGGCCTTAGAGGCTCTGGATCGCGATCGACAATTGGTTGATTGGTGCTAGCATGTGTTAAGCACTATAGATCTCGTCATGGCATTTTCAAAAAGTGGTTACAATAGAAAAATAGAGCTACGGTTAAAAAGTTATGGCCTCCAGAAGTTGGGCTACCTAAAAGCATATTTTGTATTTCTTTTGAGCCGACCCTATTGTAAAAATTATGAAAATAAAATATTTCTATGTATAGTCGGTCTTAAGGGCTAAATTTTTGGAACCTTCTCAGGCGGTGGAAATTGCCTATATAAAGAAGGCCCGTAGTGTTGTCTAGGCAATTCTGGGTAGTAGATCTGGGTATTGATTCGACGCTTTGTCCTACAAAATATTCAGATCCATTAGATTTCCACAATCCATAATATTAAGTGATAGTTTCTGGATTCAATTATGTATTCCTTTTTTCCATCAACGTTTCGGATCATACTACATGATCCATCATCAGGATGCTAGAGAGAAAAGAGAATATTGTGGAATACAGAATATTGTAAGGGAATGCCCATGTGGCTTTTCATATTGTAATTTTGAAAGTTTGTAATTCCACATTTGTGGCGATAATAAAAAGCCAATTTTTTGTTCTTGCATATTGTTGTTGTTTCTCTGTTTTTGTTGTGTGTTTGTGGTATTAAGGGGAGCACCCTTCATCAGTACCCTAGGTGAGTGGCTCACCATAGGTGTTGGAACCCTAAAGTGGTTACCACATGATCCTTATGGGTTCCCTGGTGGGGACATTACAGCTAATTTTTTTCTTAGGAGCCTATTCTCCTCTACCTAATCTTCCACCTTTTTCTCAAGTTCAGCATTTGTCACCATCTTTTATGATCCCGTTCACTCTAGTGTATACAACATCAACCTCAACTAACCCAAATCTTTTGGGGCTCTGATACCAATCTGATAGAAAGATCTATACTACTCCTTGAGCCAAGAAAGCCCAAAGTCTGAGGTCACCTCCTAGACCTTTTAAGGCTATCTTTTTTGACCTTACCTCCTCATGAGAAAATACACAAGCTTCTCCAAATCTCAGGGGTCTTCCCACCAGTTAGCTACCCTTCCTCCTTGAATTCACCAATCCAAATTCATCAACAACACACCATGCCTACAACCAACATTTAGCAAGGTTTAATTTATTGTATATGTGTGTTTATAATCTCATTTTATGCCACTTGACACTATCTTGGTATATCTTTATTACCAATCTCTTGATTTCCTATGTTTAAGGCTTGTAGACCTATTAGGCCTAAACTAGGTCTTTGAACTTGGTTTTTGCCCAATAACTTCAAAACTTTAGAAAGAAGGTCCCAACCTAATCTTGGTTCATGATTCCCTTTTTTAATAACTCTAAAAACATTTTAAGGGTCTATGGTTTTACAACTATCTATACAGTACCTTATGCCTACTGAGTCTTCTTCCTAGAAAATAGGGCAAATTAACTAGGTCTTTAGGCAAAGCTTGTAAGATCATTTTTTTGAACTCTTGGCATTAGTTCCAATTCTTCCTCCAATCCTTAATACCACTCTCTAATCCACAAATGTCAATACCCAATCCAATCCTACATGAAAACAATTACTGTCATGGGCTTACTCCTAACCACGATCCTCTATCTCGCCTAGGCCAAGCCACCAAAATGAGATCCCATCACTTCTGGAACCTGTAGAAAAATAAACTATCTATACAAGGGTTCCACATCACCTCCTCAATGATCCATCTATATGCACCCTAAAATGGTCGCCTAGACTTTGGGCCCCCATTCATCAATTTATCAATTTCCTGAATCAATGCTTTGGAATATTTTCAATTTATCAATTTCCTTGATTAAATCATAATTAATTCAATTATTTTAATATTTCCTAAGGTTTGATCATTTTATCCTAAGCCTCATTTAATTAAGATAAAAATTCCCTTTTAATTAAATAAATCATCTTATTAAAATAAAATTCCTTTTTTTAAATCCCCACTTAAAATATCTCTTTGTGTTGAAAAAGGAAATAAAATAAATAAAAATCTCTTTTTCTCTCCACTTTAAATGCACATACTTTTAACTAGTGGGCCTTTTTCATCTTTTTTCCTCTTAAAGAATCTTGAGCACATGGATCAACCAAGATTTAATCTCCACCATTGCTCATTTCTTTTTTCCTCTTAATCTTGATTGTCCATTTTCCTTTATAAGGACTCCTCTCCTTCTCATTTCATACATCTAGATTTTAGTATTGTTATGCTGCAAGTTTGGAGAGAAACTTTGGAGAAGATTCTTGAGCACTTGAGCTTGGGTATTGCAACTTCTCTTTTTCTTGTCTTCTTCTCTCATGCTCCATGGCAATCCATTTAGATTAATCTTGCATTTTCATATTAGATTAGATTCATATTTCCTTTCATAGAATAATCTTGCATAAGCATTTCCTTTCATAGATTAGTTTTCTTTCATGCATTGTTATCATATAGAATATCTTTCATTTTCATTTGCATGCATACTTGATGATCATGGAGACTAGCATTCTTACTTTTCCTCTTTGAATTTCTCATTTTGTGGTGTACTTGCATGGGTCCAAACTAGGTCTAATCTGAGGGCCTTCATCACAAACTCTTGCACTCCATGAATAGAGAGCTATGAGTCACCATTTGAGACCTCAGTCTTGAGTAATCTTGGATATAATGACTCATAGAAGTGTGTCAATATTTTATCACATATTTTTAGCACCCACCGTGGGGCATGATAGTGCATTTCTTGCCTCATTATTTTATTTTATTTTATTGACAATTTTCATGCACTATCTATACTTTCATGCATCGCAGTTACAAAGTCTTACATGAAGTTTCTTGATGTGTCACATGAATTTTTACTGGTATTATCATTTCTATGCTCGACAAAGGCATTTTCTTATGCGGGCCTATGTAATTTCTCATGTGGCCCTATGTACTTTCTCACGTGGGTTGGTACTTTCTTGCGCAACACTGTGTACTTTCTCATGCAATACTGTGTACTTTCTCATGCAATACTATGTACTGTCTCGTGCAAACTTTATGACAGTAGAGACCTAAATTTCTAGATTTTCTAATTTTACTTATTGTTTTCTAACATTAATGCTTTTTGTTGTTTATTTCCCTGATTTTGATTGATGAGGTATCATATCATTGGATTGCAGATCTTTGGACCTAAGGTGAGTTGCTATAATCTTTATAACATTTAAATTTTGGGCATAAAATGAATCTCTCATGTGTCTAGCTTGAGTGTTTATTGCTTTCATAGACCACACTTCAATTTTTGGCTCTAAAAAGAACATAGATTCACTTTCTTGCATATGTGTTTCACATAGTAATTAGGCCCTGTGAAAACTATTTGTGATGTTCTTCAGAGAGTGGGTTTCTTGTGAAGCTCTTCTTGACGATAAAACCCCTTGTAGGTAGGGAGGATATTGTTACTATCTCACGGTCTTACTTGGTTTAATCTTCAACATTGATCGGTACATTCTCTCTTTGTCCCACTTAAAGAGCTTGGTAGACATTGTTGTGGACATCATAAACCCTGGTGAGGAGGTTTCAATCTTATCGTGTCAATGAATTTTCTTGCTATGTTTGGGTGAAGTGAAGAGGCTAAAGGATTATGCTCTACTCCCTTTTTGGGTAGTACTAGAAACTCAGATTCTTGAATCTAAACCAAGTTCCCATGTGGTCCTTTTTGTGAGTCACCTTGTTAGAGAGGGTTAACCATAGTGGACATTCTCTTTATTGGTTAAACCATGTGGAAAGAACCTAAAGTGGTAATAACCATTTTCACCATGGTAGTAACAACCTCTATACAAATGTCCTTGTGGAAGAAATCTCCACAGGTGTTGTTTCTTGTTGGGCTATCAAATCTCCTCATCATCTCCGATTGATTAAATTCTCAGAATGTGTCAAAACCCCAGTGTGTTAGGATTGGATTTCTCTCTATTGAGATTGCAAAATTTGCAAAGTCAAACCATTACTAAGAACCATAGTGCAACCAAATTTGTCTTTCTAGGACTATGTGCGTGATTGGAAAAACATTTTGAGAACATACACAAGTAGAATCTTAAGGAGTAGCATCCTAAGTCACTATTCTTGTTCATGTGCAAGGGTACTTTGTCCCTTGCTCATTGTTTGAAGACATTATTTTCTTGAACTCCTTGATTGTTTTCTTGCATGCTTAATTGATGCTGAAAAATCTATTGATACATCTAGTTGATCTTTTAAAATGAACAAAAAATGAGTTCTTGAGTTTACAAACTTGCTGTTAAGTGGCCTGATCTTGTTTTGTCACTTGGATATGCACATTCTTGTGTGATCCTATCATTTCCTAGCATGAGATTTCATTTTCTCATGTGATCCCTGGTGTTTCCTCACACAAGAATGCATTCCCTTGCGTGAAACTGTCCTGCAGTCTATCAAAATAGTGAGCTGATTTATGTCATTTCCAGTCACCCTTGGTCGATCTGAATTATAGTAGATCACTTTACCTCACTTTTGGAAGCTTGTTTTCACCTTGGGTTTCTATGTCTTGACCTCTTGGATTAGTATTCTTTCATTTGACAAGTAGCCTTGCTTGGAATTGGTTGGTTAGAAATCATCCTTGTTGAAAAAGTAAACCTTTAGATTCTTTGATAACATGCTTAGAGAGTTTCAGTAATCTCTTGTCCAATTCACTTCCATCCAAAATCAATTTCAATCAAATGTAATTTGGGTAAATCATCCTCCTAATCCATATGTGTTAAGATACTTATCCGTTGATTGGGCACCTCTGTGGCAGTGTTGGTTTATACCTTTTGCAAAATTTCTATCTTATCATCCCTCTTTTGGACAATTGAGTACTTTTACTATCCTAGTTTGGTACCAACATTTCTTAGGGTCATCTTATCACCTAGGATCTTTTCTTTCATGTTGGTTACAACAAGATATCAATTAAATCAAGGAAAATGACCTCAAGTAGCCTTTAATCAATTACCCTTAGTTCAAACTCACCAAAAATGTAAGGTAAAAGAGCTTGTCTTTGATCAATCCCCTAGGAATACCTCAGAAGCTTGGTTTGATCCCAAGAGTAATCTTAGCAAGTTGAGCACATCCTTAACACCTTCTTAATTATATATGGATATTAGTTACACAATGACTTGAAGGGAGAGGGAAGAAAGAGATAAAAATATCGATGACATATTGGAAAGGCATAGAAATAACATTTTGTTTGGCAGTTCCTCTAATGAAAATTGACCAATTTCACCACTTATCTAAACCAGATATTTGGATGCTCACCAAAGGACTGAAAGGGAAATGAAAAATTCCTATCAAGAAGAGAAATCACAACATGATAGTCAAGATGATGAACCTTATGATACTCATGTGAATGTTGCAAACACTAATGACTTGTTGAAACATTCAAGACCAAGTTCACCACTTCAAACAACTTTCAAGATACACAAGTGAAAGAATCAAAAGAATTGAGTATGAAAAGAAAGCCTTCCTAGATGAACAAGCTAAAAAGGAAGAGAAGTTTGATTGCTAGAGTTAGAAAGACAAGCCTTATTGGAAATAGAAAGGAGATCTACACAAGAAGAGAAAGACGGACTCTTGGCATAACATCTTGATGATCAATACAACAACATGTGTGTTGGTGGTGGAAATAATTCTCCTCCATCCACTCCTCCTAAGACTCCATGAAGTAGAAGGTATTCAAGATCACCTTCATGATCTCCTAGCCCTAGAGGAAGAAGGGATTCACAATATGATCATTATAGGAGATGAACACCTCCTAGGAACTCAAAACAACCTTCTCAACATGCTCACCATGGTTCACAATATCAGGGAAGTAGCTCAAGTCTTGACCTTGACTCCCAAGATTTCTTGAAGATACCACAAGAACCACTCTTCAAAAATTATGTGGAGAGATACTTGGAGCAAAACAAAGATAAGTTCCTAGAGAGTTTGATCAACAAAGGTGCTAGGGTCCCCTATAATTTTGATGTGGATAGAAAGATCAAGAAGCAAGGTCCATCCCAAGTAGAAGGGATCAAGCAACTTAATCGTATGATGGAAAGATGTTGGCACCTAAGAGTTTATTCTCACTTGACTTGATTTGTCCCAATCCTTTTGACAAGAGTGTGAGTATGAAGGACTTTCCTAGAAAAGTTGAGATCCCCCAATAGGACAAGTATGATGGTAATGGAGATCCACATGATCATGTGTGTTAGTTTTATATTATAAGTTTTGAGTTCCATCAAGATGACTCATACTTTATGAGATTGTTCCCAAGGATTCTTAAGGGTCAAGCAATGGAATGGTTTACCAACATAAATCCCCCCATCAAAACCTTCAAAGAGCTAGTCCATAGATTTGTTCAACACTTTGCATACAATCTTTCACAATCTGTCACTATGTTGGAATTATGCAACTTAAAGAAACATCAAGGGGAATCCTTTGTCACTTTCTTGCAAAGGTGGAGATGAAATTTCTCTCACTACTCTTGAACCATTCATGAAGTTGATAAGATTGACATCCTTATTAGCAACTTGGTTCCTGAGATGCGGTATGAAGTTAGGAAAATGGTCTTTGATTCCTTTGACACCATGGTTGAAACTACATGTAGGATTGAAGATGTTTTGAAAGAACAAGGAATTTTTTCCAATAACAAAAACAACAATAATGGTCAAAATAACAACTCCAATAAGGATAAAGGGAAAAACTCACATTGGAATAGGAACAAACAAATGGTCAATGATGGAGTTGTGGACTCTTCTCAACCCAAAGATCAAGCTGTTCTTCACTTGTCTAGTGTTGTTCAAGCTATGAAGCTCAAATCATCTGACCAACAAGAGTACAAGCCAAGATATCAAGATAAGCCTAAGAAAGAGAGGCATCAATTTTCAAAGCTTGGTGATTCATATGAGGATGTCTTCAAAACACTCATTGCCAACAACCTTGCACATCCTCAAGATCTAGCAAAGCATCATATGCCTGATGTTAAGCCACATTGGTGGGATGAGAAAGCCTTTTGCAAATTTCATAATGACATTCGACATAGTATTGAAAACTATTGGAAACTTAATCATGTCATCCAAGATCTCATTGAGAATGGAAAACTTCAAATAGATGGGTTGAACACCAATGCTGATCATAAGGATTTCAAAGAACCTTTTCCCAAGTATGAGAAGGAGGAAACCTCTAAACCTAAGAATGGAAAGGCTAAGATCAATTACACCTACACAGCTATGGAGAATATTGTCAACATTCTTGAAGTTGTAGAAGAAAATGTCAATATGATGAGAAATAAAGATCCCTATGGTTATGATCTAGACATGGACTCTCCTCCTATCTTTGATGAAGAACCTATTGTGGTGCTAAGAGGTCCTAACTCTAGAAGGTCATCCCAAGCTCTCAATGCTATCACACAAAGTCAAGGTCACATTGTCATTAGAGGACCCGGTTCAAATCAACCTAGTAAACCAAAGCAAGTGGAATCCAAGAATGTCACTACAAAACTAGCAGTTAATCCCAAAATGAGTTCTAATCTTGTTGATCAATTGTAGAGAACCCCACCTCAGATTTCAATCTTTGAGATATTAGAGTTGTCCTTGAAACATAAGAAAGTCCTTGAGGATGCCTTGCATGCAATGAATGTCCCTAACAACTTAGATGTTGATCAATTCCAAAACATGGTTAATCATATTGATATCCCTCATTACCTTACCTTTTTAGAGGATGATGATAAAGCTTTGATCCACCCACACAATCTCGCCCTTCATATTGAATTCATGATTCAAAAAACCCATGTCAAGCATGTGTTGATAGATGGGGGTGCTGGGCTTAATATTTGTTCTTTGAGTCTTTTGAAGATATTGGGTTATTCAAAAGAAGTCATAGATGCTAGAAAGAAGTTCCAAAGGGTTGGCTATCCTTCTTGTTAGGATTGGCCCTATTGAGAAGGATATTTTGTTTCAGATTATTGATGCTAGTCCCCTTGCATACATTATCTTACTTGGTAGACCATGGATTCATGATATGCAAGCAGTGCTATCTACCTACCATCAGTGTGTTAAGTTCCCCTATAATGGAGTAGAAATTTGTATACTTGGGGATAGCACATTATCTGTCAACTCAATTTTAGCAAATACTCATGTTCCCCTCAATAGAGCAGTAGAAGATGTCAATGTGACCTTAGCACAATGTAAAGACAAGCTTAAGTTAGTAGACCTTGGCATGGGAGGGTATCAACTTAGCTCCTTCATAGAGCTTCCAATTTCACCTAGGTCTTATGGAAACACTTCACAAGAAGTGAGACCTTCCTCTTTAGCTATGACTTTATTTGGAACATTTATAGAGTCCTCAGTGCCTATTCAAGATGAGAAAGAAGAGGTAGCTATCAAAGACTAGATTTATAGAGAAGAGAAATACATGCATAATGAGAACTTCTCTCCCTCTCCTAAGGCTTATGGAAGAGGGTATACTTTTGTCAAACAAATGGGCTATCCTAGACATGGCCCTCTTAGTCATAGATTGGATGCTAGAGCTGAACCTCTTGATCATGCTCTTTTTGGACGTAGGTCTAAGAAGATATTTGGCCTAGGATTTATGAATCATAACAAGAGCACTGCTCCTATCCTTGATGTGTTGGATAGTGAAGATGAACCTAAATACCTACCTAATTTGACAAATCAGAAAGATATGTGTGAATATTGGGTCCCTTCCACTAATCTCCTTTGGGGAGATTCAGATAATCTAGTTTCTCATGTGACAATTGCAACCTTAGAACAAGATGAATTAAATGTAGAAGATCCCATCAGAGAATTTCAATGAAAGAATATTGTTCATTTGATGCAGAGAGATGTTACCCTTGATGACATTAGAGCTTCCACATCAAGATGTCCTAAACCTTCATGGTGTAAACATCCTAGTCAGGATTCAAAAATAGATTCACATGAGTATGAATGGGACTCTCTCTCGGAGCCTTCTACATTTGACATTCATATTGATGTCATCCACACTTATAGTTCTCAACCCAAAGTAGCTAATGAGTCATGTGCAAGATTAGAGGATTTGAACCCACATGTTTCCTTAGTGAATTATTCTTCACTTGTTAGAACGAATCCTAATTTGGGTAGCTTAGAAGGATACTTGACGGAATCCAACTCTTCAGTCACCAAAGATGATATCATTCATATCCATAACCTTGAACCAGTCATTGACTTACCTCTTGCTTATCCTAACCTCATTGATTGGTCCCAACGTTACCAAGAACCTAAGCTCTTAACATTCCAAAATGATTATGAGATAACCTATTACTTGAATGCCATTGAACCCCTAGTCTCTTCCACTAGTCAATTGACTACCAAAAGAAAGAGCCAGACATCAAGTATCTTAGTCATAAAATAAAAAGAAAAGAAAAAAAGAAAAAGAGTTCTGATGGCAAAAACCATTGTGTGGCAGTGTCAGAACCAAAAATAGTAAAAATAAATGACATATCCAAGGGTGAAAATTTCTCTAAGGCACCTAAGGATGAGGTACTTGATCATCTCCCTAGCTCCTTTTAGGACACAACTTTAGTTTTTGTTGAGCCAATACAAGCAGTCAATTTAGGTATAGATGAGGCTCTACAAATAGTACATTTGGCTCAGTCCTTGTCAAAAAAAGAAAAAGAAGCCTATAGTAAGTTCTTACAGAAAAATAAAGTCAATTTTGCTTGGACTTACTTAGACTTGCCAAGGTTGGACACTAATCTTATTATGCATCACTTGTCCATAGCTCCAGGTGTAAAACCTATCAAACAAAAATTGAGAAAGATGCATCCTCACATAGCTCTTCTAGTCAAAGAAGAATTAGAAAAAATCCTTGGTGCATGATTCATAAGAGCTATTGACTATGTTGAATGGATATCAAACATTGTACCAGTTTCCAAACATGACAAATCCATTCAAATTTCCACAAATTTTAGAGATGTCAATAGAGCATGCCCAAAGGATGATTTTTCACTCCCTAATATAGACATGATAGTGGACATGACTGCGGGTTATGAGATTTATTCTTTGATGGATGGGTTTTTTGGATACAATCAAATTAAGATAACTCCTAAAGATCAAGAAAAGACTACATTCACTTGTGCATGGGGTACCTATTGTTGGAACGTTATGCCTTTTGGATTAAAAAATGCAGGAGCCACTTATCAACAAGCTATGACAACCATTTTTCATGACATGATGCATAAAAACATGAAAGATTATGTGGATGACACCTTGTCCAAGTCTAAGAAGAGAGACACACAATTAGATGATTTAGAAGTCATTCTAGATCGCATGGAACAATTTCAACTAAGGTTAAATCCTAAAAAGTGTGCATTTGGTGTCACCTCTAGAAAATTTCTAGGACTCATCATTTCAGCAAAAGGAATAGAGGTAGACCCTGAAAAAGTCCAAGCAATCATGGATATGCCACCTCCTAAAAATATTAGTCAAATGAGGAGTCTTCAAGGACATCTTCAATCCATAAGGAGGCTCATTTCATAGTTGGAAGATAGAGCTCAACCTTTCATCAAGAACTTACACAAAAGAGTCAAATGTGTTTGGAATGAGGATTGTCAAAAGAGCATGGATCAAATCAAGAAGTACTTGGCAAATTCTCCTATTTTAATGCCTCCTATCCTAGGAAAACCACTTATTCTATAGATTTCAGTGGTAGAATCTTCCTTGGGGGAATTACTAGCTCAACTTGATGAATATGGGAAAGAAAGAGCAATATACTACATTAGCCATACTCTTGTTTCATATGAGGTTAACTACACCAAAATTGAGAAAGCTTGCCTTGTATTTGTGTTTGCTTCCCAAAAGTTGCAACATTACATGCTTGCTTACACAATACACCTCATAGAAAAATTGATCCACTCAAGTATTTACTCAGTAAGGCTGCACTCATGGGTAGAATTGCTAAATTGGTGATGAGCCATTTTGATTTTGACATAGAGTACATTTAGCGTAAAGAAATCAAAGGACAAGCTATAGCAAATCAATTGGCTGATTTCCCAATCCAAGATAGTGCACCTATTCAAGTTGACTTCCCAGATGAGCATCTCATGTATATGACTGAAAGAACATAGAGGATGTTCTTTGATGGATCCTTTATGCAAAATGGTTCAGGAGCTAGTGTGTTGTTTATTTCTCCTCATGGGTAAATGATTCCTAAATCTTACAAGCTATTGTTCCCATGTACACACAACATTGCTAAGTATGAAGCTTTAACAAATGGACTTAAGATGGCCATAGAATGGAGAATCATAGAGCTACACATCTATGGGGATTCACAACTGATAATCAACCAGGTCAATGAACAATATCAAACAAAAAATGAGAAACTGGTACCTTACAAGAAAATGGTTGATTCCTTGAAATGATACTTCACATTTGTCACATTTCAGCAAATCCCTAGAGCAGAAAACAAAGTGATTGATCCTATGGCCACAATTGCTTCACTCCTTCAGTTAGAGGAACATGAATCTAGATTTGAATTCCTAGTGGAAGAGCTACATTACCCTATCTATGACCCCCAAGAAAGCCATGTCATTTTTACCCTTGTTGGTCATGAGTCATCTGGTTATGGTGCCATTTACTCATACCTTTGTGATGGCATTATCCCTAAAACCTTTAACCGATCTGAATGTAGAAACCTTACCCAAAATGCCTCTCACCATACCCTTATCTATGGTGATTTGTATAGGAGGGGTCTAGATGGAACACTTCTTAGATGCTTAGAAAAGGAAGAATCTGACCAAGCATTAGTTGACATTCATGAGGGCATCTATGGGGGACATTCCAATGGTCTTTCCATGGCCCAAAGGTTGCTTAGGGTGGGGTACTATTGGCCTACGATGCAGATTGATGCAGTAGCTTTTGCAAAGTCATGTGAAAAGTGTCAAAAACATGGTAACCTAATACATGCTCTAGGAAGGGAGCTCATTCCTTCTATATCTCATTGGCCATTTTAGTGCTGGGCCTTTGATCTTGTTGGGTAGATTCATCCCAACTCATCAAGTGGACACAAGTTTATTATCAGTGCTACTGATTACTTCACTAAATGGGTAGAAGTTGTCCCACTTTCTGTTGCCTCAAGTAAGATAGTCTCTCTATTCATTCTAAACCATATCATCTTTCAATATGGAGTGCCTTATGAGATTATCACTGATAATGGAGGTCAGTTAAAAAATAAGGACCTTAAGCAACTCTACAAGAAATTCAAGATTAAACAACATTGGTCCTCCACTTACTTCTTGCAAGGAAATTGTCAAGCAGTGGCATCAAACAAAACCATTCCTAAAATCCTACATAGAACAATTCATAAGAATGGTAGAGATTGACATTTACAGATAAATCTGGCTTTATGGACTTATAGAATGAGTATTCGTACTCCTACTGGGGCTACCCCTTTTGCCCTTACATATGGTGCTGAAGTAGTGTTACCTTTAGAGGTTGAGATTCCTTCACTTAGAGTTTCCCTGAAAGGTCTAGTTACAAATGAAGACTACCGTGCCATGAGAATTCAAGAGTTAGAACTTCTAGATGAGAAACATCAAGCATCATTTGAACATATGAGGGTTTATTAATAGCACATAGATCAAAAGGGCAAATTTCAACCTAATTGGCTTGGACCTTACATCATTATAGCAACTTTTGGGATAGGTGCTTATTTATTATCTACTGAAGAGGGAGAGTAGCTCCCTGATCCTATCAATGTCTTGCACCTGAAGAAGTTCTATCCATGATGCCCATTCTATCTAGAGGCATCCTTTGTACATACTTATTGATCCTAAAAAAATCCAAAAAAATGATATATTGTCAATAATTCTAAAAATTGGAAAATATCCTGGAAAAATGATCATCTTAGTGAAAACTTAGCAATAGATTCTTTGATGTATCTCCAAAAAATTATATATTCCAAAAATACCAAAAAAAAAAAAAAATTCAAAAATTCAAAAAAAGGTGCCTTGGTGAAAACTTGGAAATAGGTGCCTTGGTATCAAAAATAGAAATTTTTTTATAAAGAGTCCTTAAAAAAAAAAATTGTAATAAAATCCAAGTGGTGAAAACCTAGAAATGAGCACTACTTGAGGCCTTTGCACCCCTGTTTCTTAGCACGCGTCCTCGACACTTAGCCTTTCTCCATCATGCCTTGTCCTTATTGCCTTGGTTTGTGATGCAAGAGCATCCTAGGTGTAAGAGCAATCTTGCATCACCCAAAAATATTTCTGGTTTCTTTTCAATAAGGGCTATCTTGTGTAGAGATGCTATTTATGGAAACTTTCTATTCTTAGTAAGTTGGTTATACGATCTCAAAATGTTCTAATTTCACAGTTGTAGGTTCATCTTAGTCATATCAGCCTACCTGTAAAGTTTCATTGCTAGATCGAGTCTTGTTTTGAAGATATTAAAAATTTTCGGTGTTCAAAATAGGGTACAAAAATTTTGAACTCAATTTTGAAGGCTTTAGAGGCCCCAGATGAGGTTGAATTTTTGGCTGGATGAAGCTTGCTTAATTTAGGTGTTGTAGAGCTCTTTGCGCCCTTTATGAAATGGGGTATAATAGTCAATCGGGCCAACGGGTGATGACTTATGGTCTCCAAAAGCTAGGCCACTTGAAATGGTGGAAAATAAATTTCCTTCAAAAATTTTGTTCGGGTTTCAAAAGTTATTTTGATCCGACTTTAATGTAATAAAATGAAAAATAAAATAATTCTAAGTTTGGCCGGCCTTATTGGCTAAAATTCTGGAACCTTCCCAGGCCGTGGAAAATTGCCTATATAAGGAAGGTTGTAGTGTTGTGTTAGGTAGTTTGGAGGCAGTGTGGGATAGTTCTGGGAAGTAGATCTGGGTATTGATTCGAGGCTTTGTCAAACTAAATATTGTAAGGGAATGCCCAAGTGGCTTTGCATATTATAATTCTGAAAGTTTGTAATTCCACATTTGTGGAGATAATAAGAAGCCAATTTTCTATTCTTGCATATTGTTGTTGTTTCTCTATTTCTATTATGTGTTTGTGGTATAAAGGGGAGCACCCTTCATCAAGTGGTATCAGAGCCAAGTTTTTGTGAGTGTGTAAATAGATCGCCGATTATGGGGCATTTTGCACCAAGACCATGGGTTACGGTTTTTGTGTAAACAGATCACTGATTGTGAGCCAATTTGCACCAGGACCATGGGTTAGGGTTTCTATGTAAATAGATCTCTAGCTGTGAGGTAGTTTGCACCAGGACCATGGTTAGGGTTTTAGTGAGAAGCATGAAAATGCCTCCACGAAGGGAACATGGCAAAAGAGCTGGTGTTGTAACACCTGAGGTTAGAGTGCTCCAGAGATAAGTGGGAGCATTGCAAGAAGAGATTCATAGAGGAATGAATCTTAATGTCAGAGATGAAAGTGAGGATGAAGCCAAGGGAGAAGGAAATTCAGATCAAGAAGAAGGCAAAATTTTGAACCATGAGGAAGAAAGACTTTTTGGGGCCATTTCCAAGATCAAGAAAAGACCTAAGATCGAGGTTCCTGCATTTCAGAAAATATTAACCCAGAAGAATTGATCGAATGGATCAGTGAATGTGAAGACTATTTTGAGTATGAAGATATTGAGGATACTGATAGGGTCAAATTCACGAAGGCCATACTGAAAGGTCATGCAAAGATCTGTTGGCAAGAGATTCAATTGGCACGAAATAAAAGAGGGAAAGATAAAATCAGAAGATGTGATCGGATGGTGGATAATTGAAGCAACAATTCATTGCTGTTGATTATGAGCTTGACCTACTGAGGAAAATGAAAAGTTTTAAGGAAGCAAAAAGATTTGTTTAGGAGTATATAGAGGAGTTCTATCGAATCCTCATCAGAACAAGACATGCGGAAGCTGATAAAGAGAAAGTTGCCTGTTACCTTAATGGTTTGAGGCTGACCATTCAAGAGGAGCTAAATCTAGTTCGAATGAACAGTATTGAAGAGGCATACTAGTTTTCCCTAAAAGCAGAGGAAAAGTTGAACAAGAAGTTTGAGAGCAGACAAAGTGGCAGAGGTCGTGATGGAAGATCTGGTGGATAGTCATATGAAGATTGAAATGAAAATCCAAAAAATTAGGATGAGGCTAGTAATATTTAGAATCAGAGAGGAGATGATTTCAATCATTTCCATGATCAGAATAATAGAGATCAGAGAGGAAGAGGAAGGGGACAAGGATCTAGAAGAGGAGGCTTCTGTGGAACATGTTTTCACTATGGAGAAGAAGGTCATAGGGAATTTGAATGTCCTCAGTGCCAAGGAAGTGTTAGAAATATGGAATAATGAGAGGGGGGGTGAATCAGTATTCTAAAAACTTTATCTTTTACCCAATTATGGATATAATAGATTATCTTTATACATGCATAACATAAGAAGCTAAACAACATGCATAGGAATAAAACTAAAGAACTGATAACACATGATTTGTTTTCAAGGAAACCCTAGCCAAGGGAAAACCTTGGTGGGGATGGTACCCACAAAGATCCACTAATCAAAAGTATCTTGTTAAGGATGTTGACCCTGTTAGGAGTCTATTACAAACATATAGTGTATCAGTCCTGATTAAGGGATTATAGGCCTTGTTAGAAGCCTCAACCCTGTTAGGATTTGGTAGTACAAAATGTGATCACCAACTGAGCCCACTACCCAAACAAGTAATGTACAATATACACTAATTAAAAAATAGGTCAAGGTACATAACCTTATTTTTCTTGCATCAATATCTCTTCGCTGATCTTTCACTATTGCTATTACATTTGCTTCATATACTTTGCATCATACTATTACAAATGCTTGCTGCTTATTACAATTTCTTACACTTTACAATTACAAATACATTTCCATATATACCAATAGCTTTTACCAAGATTAAACATATAAGATTTCATCCCTTTATATTGTTAAGACATTATTTTGATAAACAAAATAATCCCTAACTCTTTACCAATTCTACCTTCATATATTGTCCTGTCGGCTTCACACTGTCTTTGGTAAAACTATCATAACTTCTTCCCTACATGCCATACTAACTTACACTCTAATATGGATCATCATTAGTCACTATAGAGTCTATTTTCAAGTGTGCAAGCATTGAACTCACTCCATTCAACGTCGAAAACAAGAACTATGTCAAAGTATACTGGTAAAAATACTGTCTCACACTCAGACAAATATGCAATGTGCTCTGTCATACTTGCTCTCTAACTTGTGTGATCTTCATGTGGATCATATGTTTCCATAATGAAAAAATCTATAAAATCAACTTAGCCAAATTGCCAACAATCTCCCCCTTTGTCATTGGTGGCAACATATGAGAAAATTGGCTAAGTGTGCAACTCCAAAATCTCAAAATTGACAAAATTTTGGCCATAGTATAACATATATATACTATCCTTATAACTCCTCAAAAAATCTTATCTATAATACAATACTCTCCCTAAGAGTATCGAGTCTTATCATATATTATCAATTTTCTACTAGATATCTCTCCCCCTTTGACAACAGTGACAAAGTAACGGTAGGGAGGACTACAAAATTGTATCACAAAAAGAGTTATACCTCAATCTATTTATTGAAAAGCCGGTAGGCTTGCAACACAATCTGAAAAATCTATCTTCATGTTTTCTATCTCCTTTTCCCATGACTTATTAATGGAATTAGCCACATTGAGTAGTGCACTCAATCCATAAGATGCTATTTGACAAGCTTGGAGGTTTTCATAGTTGAATTTCTGAAAAGATGTCTCAGCTGTAAGACAATCTTCTAACTGCTCTTCAATAACACTTAACTTCATAGAAACATGCTCTCTTAAAAGATTATATCTCCTCAACTTCCTATCTTTCTCATCTTGTAAAATTCTGATTTCATCAAAAAGTTTCCTAACTTTCTTTTCAACATTACTGACCTTCACATTAGGGTTATATAGAAGGTTTGTTCCATTCAGAATCTCAGCTTCCTTCAATTTTAACTTTTGATCTTCCTTAGCTATCAAAGTTTATAATTTTGTACACTGTATGTACAAAGCTTTTCCTGTCTCCAAATGTTTCCTCAAATTTTTGATATAGATATCAAGAGTACTGATATCATTGCTGATGTACTGACTGATTTTTAACAACATTTTAACCTCATAGTCTGCCTGTGCTTTCACTTTTGCAATATCAGCTAGGTTAGTGAACTCATCATCAAAAGTGCTCATCACTTTCTTTGCCTTGTCCATGGGGTCTGCTTCTACAATCTATGTGGTCACAATACTTTGTATCTTTTCAGTTAGGTCCTTCAGACATCCTTCTAGACTTTTAACTTTCTTATTCTTCCCAATGATTTTGTTCAAAGATGTGATCAATTCCATCTGATCATCATCATCCGCTTCTTTTCCCAAATCCTCAAACAAAGATTTAGTTTGCTTCTTCTTTCCAATCTCAGGAGTAAGACTAATTTCTTCTTTAGAGGGTACAAATGCTTGTACTTTTGATACTTTGGGTTCTTCAATAGTAAATTGGGTCTGCTCTACTTCTGCAGTTCTATCCAGTTCATCAAGAGCTAAATTGTGAACAATATTGTCTAGATTCTTGAATACATTATCATCAGTATCCAAGGTGATCCTTGTACCTTCAATAGTCATAGATTCTTCTTTAATGTTAATTTCCGGTTGAGAGGGAATATCCTCTTATTCTGCTTCTACTTCTTGCTCTGCTACAACTGATGCCTCTCCAACAATTTCTACCATAACTTTAACTATTGCTTGTTCAGTCTTTGCATTCACTTGTTAATATTTTCCTACCATAATTTGAATGGTTCTCATTTTTGTCCTTAAATGGGTGCTAAGGGGCTTCAAAATTTGTTTAAGATGTTCATCATCTCTTACATTACATAGTTTCTTCAAAAGATTCTCTCTGATAGATTTGTCTTCTTATTTTGCTCTCATCTTCCTATTAGCAAGTTTCTTCAATAATTCATTAGGTATCTTTCCCTGAATAGAGTCAAAACTCCTATTAGCCAGAATCAAATGCTTGACCACTACATTTTCAAGATTTAATTTATCAGAATAGTCATAAAGGTCATAGTATTTTTTCATTTTAGTGAAGTCTCCATCTTTTGTAATTTCTCCATTCACTCTCTCAACTCTAGGTTTCCATGCTTTCTTCTTCACAGAAGTGTCATCATCTTTAATTTCTGCAATTTTCCTAGGTACTAGTGGCACCAATGTTTTCTGCCTCTTACTAGGTCCAGTAGCAATTTCTTTCACTCTCTTGCTCAGTGTGGAGGAAGTAGATGTAGTAGGATTGCTTGCTACTTGTTCCTTCTTAAGTTCCTCTACTTTCACTTTGACTGGTGCTGCACTAGATGATAAGGGAGGTACAAATAAAATCTATTTCTATCCAATATCTCTGATTGTTGCTACTGTCTACTTTGCCACTAAGAATTCTCTCTCTGTCAATCTTGTATCCTTCAATATTTTCTTAATAGTGCTCTCAACTCTTTTCTTAGTCTGTTTCTCCTCAAGTATAGCCTTTGCGGAGTTTAAATTTTCTTCAAAAGTTCCAAATTTGTTACTGTGGGTGTCAACCTTACGCTTAAGTAGCCTGTTCACGTATTCTTCTATATCGGTTTTAGATATTTCATAGCCAAGAGGGTCTATGAACTCAATTCTAGGTTCAACTACTTCAATGTATGTAAAGTGAATGTCAACCATAAAACATATTTCATTCTTGTATTTCTCCACAAGAGACTGTGGAATCCTTGATCTGTTAGACACAATATTCTGAAATGTCTTAATAACTAGTACTGCACTCTCATTAACACTATCAATAACATGCTTTTTGTATACTACATTAATCCTTTCCATTGTATTTATTTCATCATTCCAATCATTTCCTATGGTGTAAGTAAATCTCCTCAAAAGATGAAAAAATGTGTAAGTGATCAAAGATGAGAATCTAAATTGTGCATACTTTGTCTTCTTAATCTTCTCCAAGTTCTCAAATAGTTGAATTCTTAGAATTTCACACATATCAATTGGGACTTTGTCAACACACATCAAATATTCTATGTACCATTCCAGCTACCATGTCATCCTCTCTTGAATTTGCACAAAACTTTGTTATTAAGATCTTGCATAGGTATCTAACATTAGGTTGTTTGACTTTACTAATTACAATTCCTCTACCATTATAGGATGAATTAGTGTTATCAATGACTATATTTCTCATGTTCTTCTCATTTAAAGGAATAGCTCCAAATTTAGATAGTCTAGTGACTTCATGAATCAAATCAACTGTAATGTCTATTACTCTATCTTCTAGCCAAAACTTCCCATTATGAATTTTGCTAAGGATTATCTTAGTGCATTCTTCATTATC
Source organism: Chamaecyparis obtusa (assembly GCA_027943335.1). Taxonomy (NCBI): domain Eukaryota; kingdom Viridiplantae; phylum Streptophyta; class Pinopsida; order Cupressales; family Cupressaceae; genus Chamaecyparis; species Chamaecyparis obtusa. Next base: position 497,446 of record BSBK01004549.1, read on the forward strand.
AAACTCATATTGAAATGCATACTTAACAATCTCATTTTCTTTCAAATGATCATATCCTTGTTTCAATGTCATGTCCTAGTTGTAAATCTTCTCATACTCACTAGTAAAATCACTATCACTGATGGTTTCTAACTTGCATCCCAAATAACTTCTTACATTCTCTAAATGTAAAACTCCATCTGGTACGGATGATAAAGCTAACTTATGGTCTTCTTCCAGAGGTTGAATTGGTTCCCTCTTCATTCTAGGTCTATTTTTATCTTTGATATTGTGAATTAAAGATACATCCATGATTACTTCAAATTTCTTTTACCGATTCACAGATCTGTCAAGTAAAATACCTCAAATTTGTGATTTTAGGGCTTGCGTAGATTCGACGCTCAAATCCTTCACCAAATCATTGTAAAAAGCTTCCAATCAGTGCTCTTTGATCTCTTTAACACTTTTTTTCACTTTGATGATCAAATAACATTGATCATAACCTTTTATTACTTCAATCTCATTTAGTTCTGACATCACATTTAATTCTTTTGCCGCTTCTTTCCAAAAAGTTGTTTCTGTTATCCTGCAAAACTTAAAACTTCTTGCGATCTTGTAAAACATAATATTTTTCTTTCTGCTCTTAACCATAGCATTATAATATCATAAACTACCTTCCATTAACTGCACAAGACTTAATTCACCATAAATCTACTTCTACACTAATCTAAGTTCCTAATCTACTATAATTTTTATAAATTAAGTGCTTTGAGATAGGTCAGGTAAGGATTCATTCTTACCACTTGATACTTCACCTTTTTGATTGTCTTCAATGTTGAATATGTCTGCTTGATCTGTGATTTTAAAACACTTTACTTCATCTATATTGCTACAACAACCTTTCTATCTGTTACCTACATCTTCATTTCTTCTTTCATGATTTCTAGGTTTAGGGTTAGGATGAAAAACTCCATTGTTCATTCTACAAAACCTTGCTATATGTCCAATCTTGTTGCATATCTAAAAAAAAATTCCATTGCTTCCATATCTTGGTCTAGGTGGATTAATCTGTGATCTACAATTTCTACCAATATGTCCAACCTTGTTGCATCTATAACATATTACTCCATTTCTTCTATTCATATCTTCAGTAGGTTTCTTATCTGCATTGTTAGTATTCCTAAACATTCTACTATTATTGTTATTCTCAAAAAATTTAGGTTTTCTAGATTCAATAGCTCTATGTCCAAATCCATGATAGTTATAACAATAACCATTAAGAGGTTTAAATTGCTTACCTGTGCAATCTCTCTTCATATGACCAATACTATTACAAGCAAAACATCTACCTTTGAATTCTCTTTACATACCTTTGGATGATTCATCTTGCTTTGGTGATTCTTCTTCTTTAGGTGTATCTTTAGATTTGTTGACATCATCAGACTTCTTCTCATCTAAGCTTTCATATACTCTCAGATCTAGTTCCTTGCTTTCATTATTTGCTTTAAGAGTGTTAAATCCAAGACCAGTCTTATCATAGAATGCTTTTTGAAAAGATGCTTGTGTATCAATCTTCTCACTAGTTGAATATAGCCTTTCAAGTTGTTTGTTGGATTGAGTCAGTTCGCCTTTCACAATCTTGTTGTATTTCTCAAGTTCAGCATACTGCACATTGACTTTCTCAAGTTCAGATGTTACATTTCCAAGTTTAGATTTCAGTCCTTGATTTTCAGGTTTTAGACTTTAATTCTCAGATTTCAGATTTGCTTCAATCTTGCCATTTCCATCTTTCAAACTAAGCTTCAAATTTTCTATCTTCAATTCATGCTTAAGGATCTCATTTTCTTTTTCCAAATTTTCATCACAATCTTCAATAAGAACTTTGGATTTCTTTTCAAATCTCAGATCTTCTAATTTTTTTTTCAATTTCTCAATGAGGTTCTTTGCATCATCATATTTTCCTTTCAAAGTGTCTCTTTCATTAGTAAGCATATCAATCTATTCAAGAGCTTCTTCAAGATTCTTTTGTAGTTGATCCATATCCATAGAGATCTTACTCAAGCTTCTAGGCTTTCCTTGAATGATTCTTTTATGAGTAACTAAGCTCTGATACCAATTGTTAGAAATAGGGAATACTGAGAGGGGGGGTGAATCAATATTCTACAAACTTTATCTTTTTCCCAATTATGGATATAACAGATTATCTTTATACATGCATAACATAAGAAGTTAAACAACATGCATAGCAATAAAACTAAAGAACTCATAACACATGATTTGTTCTTGAGGAAACCCTGGCCAAGGAAAAACCCTGGTGGGGATGGTGCCCACAAAGATCCACTAATCAAAAGTATCTTGTTAAGGATGTTGACCCTGTTAGGAGTCTATTACAAACATATAGTGTATTAGTCCCGACTAAGGGACTATAGGCCTTGTTAGAAGCCTCAACCCTATTAGGAGTTGGTAGTACAAAATGTGATTACTAGCTGAGCCCACTACCCAAATAAGTAATGTACAATATACACTGATTAAAAAATATGTCAAACTATATAACCTTATTCTCCTTGCATCAATATCTCTTCACTGATCTTTCACTATTTCTATTACATATGCTTCATATACTTCACATCATACTATTACAAATGCTTGTTGCTTATTGTACAATTTCTTACACTTTACAATTAAAAATACATTTACATATATACCAATAGCTTTTACCAAGATTAAACATCTAAGATTTCATCCCTTTATATTGTTAAGACATTATTTTGATAAACAAAAAATCCCTTAACTCTTTACCAATTCTAAATTCATATACTATCTTGTCAGCTTCATACTATCTTCAGTAAAACTATCATAACTTCTTCCGTACATGCTGTAATGACTTGTGCTCTGAGATGGGTCATCATTAGTCACCATAGAGTCCATGTTCAAGTGAACAAGCATTGAACTCACTCCAGTCAATGTCACAAACAAAAACTATGTCTGGGTATACTGGTAAAAATATTATCTCACGCTTAGACAAATATGCAATGCGCTTTGTCATACTTGCTCTCTAACTTGTGCGATCTTCATCTGGATCATATTTTTCCATAATGACAACATCTATGAAATCAACTCAGCCAAAGTTTCAATAGGAAGGACAGATAGGAGGAATAAAGGCTAGGCTAGAGTTGCACATATAGATGAAGATGCCAGATCATCAAATTTTGAAGATGTTGAAAGAAGAGAAACGTTGATTAACAAAACAGTCTTGTTGAGTGGTGAGAATGAACCTAAGCAAAGAAGGAGCTTGTTTCACACCAGGTGCAAGTGTGAGGTTAAGTTTTGTGATGTTCTTATTGATAGCGGTAGTACTAATAATTTGGTGTCAGAAGAGATGGTGACAAAGTTGAAGCTCAAGAGGTAGAAACATCCACATCCATATCAGGTTCCCTAGGTGCAAGATGACCACAAGGTCATGGTCAGTGAACAGTGCCTAGTAAAGTTCAAGATTGGTGGGTATCATGATGAGGTACTATGTGATATCATATCTATGGCTGCATGTCACATGATGTTGGGTACACCATGGCAGTTTGACATATGTGGTGTACATGATGGTCATGCGAATACCTATTCCCTGACAAAGGATGGAGTGTGACATAAGCTAAAACCATTGAAGGAAACATAAGAAAAAGGTATGTGATAATGCAAGAATAACTTTGTTGATAGAGGAAATTTCTTAGATGGTATGTGGCATGAGCATATGTGTTTTACCTTAATTCCAAAGGTTGGGAAAGAGGAAGTAATAGATGTACCTGTAGAAGTTTCAAAATTATTAAATGAGTTTTAGGATATTGTATCCAATAATGTGCATAATGGATTACCACCAGTAAGAAAGATTGGTCATCAGATGAACTTGATTCTTGGAGCCAGTTTTCCAAATAAGGTAGTACTAGTAGAAAGTAAAGAGTTAAATATAGATTTGAAGTTTAGTTCATCACATCATCCATAGATTCTATATGGAAGTAGTCCCAAAAATGCATCTGAGTTGAGGAAGATAGATAAAGGCGAAATAAGTGGTGCTAAGGATTTTGTAAAATATTTGAAGAAAATCCATGAGGAGGTGAGGAAGCATACTACCAAGATGAATGCATAGTATAAGGCTAAGGCAGATGAGAGAAGGAGGCATAAGGAATTTCAGGTTGGAGATGAAGTCATGGTTCATTTGCAAATGTAGTGATTTCTAGTTGGTACATATAACAAGCTAAAAATGAAGAAGTTTGGGCCATGTAAGATACTAAAGAAGCATGATTGAGGAAATGTATATGAGGCCGAGTTGCCTACTGAGCTAAGTATTTCACTAGTATTGAACATTTAAGATCTAATAGAGTATAATGAAGGAGGTGTTGAAGATGAGGTTACAGCAACATAGTGGAGTATTTCAGCAACTAGTTCAGATATCAAGGAGATTGAAGACATACTAGATAGTTGTGTTGGCAGAAGCACAAGGAACAGGACATATGAAGATAATTTGGTCAAATGGAAAGGATGACCTATTGAAGATTCATCATGGCTAACAAAGGAGGAGGTTAACCATCTTGGTTTTCCTCTGCACACTTGAGTCATGATAGGGTCACTTCTCAAATTACCCCAGGTGTCTGATGCAACAACATCCTGGGTGTAAGAGCAATCTTGCATAACCCAAAAATATTTCTAGTTTCTTTTCAATAAGGGCTATCTTGTTTAAAGCTGCTATTTATGGAAACTTGATATTTTTAGTAAGTTGGTCATATGATCTTGAAATGTTTTGATTTCATAGTTGAAGGTTCATCTTAATCATATCAACCTGCCTGTAAAGTTTCATTGCTATATTAAGTCTGGTTTTGAAGATATTGAAAATTTTCAGTGTTTGAAATAGGGTACAGAAACTTTGAACTCAATTTTGAAGGCTTTTGAGGCCCCAGATGAGGTCAAATTTTTGGTTGTATGAAGCTTTCTTGATTTAAAAGTTGTAGAGCTCTTCACGCCCTTTCTGAAATGGGGCTATAATAGTCGATCGGGTGAACGGGTGATGACTTATGGTCTCCAGAAGCTAGGCCACCTGAAATGGCAAAAAATAAATTTCTTTCAAAATTTTTGTTTGGATTTGAAAAGTTATTTTGAGCTGACTTTGATGTTATAAATTGAAAAATAAAATAATTCTAAGTTTGGTCAGCCCTAAGGGCTAAATTTCTGGAACCTTCCTAGGTGGTGGAAAATTGCCTATATAAGGAAGGTTGTAGTTTTGTCTTAGGCAGTTCGGAGGTAGTGCGGGATAGTTCTAGGTAGTAGATCTAGGTATTGATTTGAGGCTTTATTGTACAAAATATTGTAAGGGAATGCCCAAGTGGCTTTGCATATTGTAATTTTGAATCTTTGTAATTCCACAATGTTGGAGATAATAACAAGCCAATTTTCTATAGTTGCATTTTGTTGTTGTTTCTCTATTTTTGTTATGTGTTTGTGGTATTAAGGGGCACACCCTTCATCAAGTGGTATTAGAGCCAAGATTTATTGAGTGTGTAAATAGATTGCCGATTGTGAGGTAGTTTGCACTAGGAGGTTAAGGTTTCTGTGTAAACAGATCACCGATTGTGAGGTAGTTTGCACCAAGACCACGGGTTATAGTTTTTGTGTAAACAAATCATTGACTATGAGGAAGTTTTCACTAGGGCTCTGGTTAGGGTTTAAGTGAGAAGAAACAAAAATTCCTCCACGAAGGGAACATGGCAGAAGAGCTAGTGTTGTAACACCTGAGGTTAGAGTACTCTAGAGACAAGTGGGAGCATTACAAGAAGAGATTTGCAGAGGAATGAATCTTAATGTCAGAGATGAAAGTGAGGATGAAGTTGAGGGAGAAGGAAATTTAGATCATGAAGAAGGTAAAATTTTGAACTAGGAGGAAGAAAGACTTTTTCGGACCATTTCCAAGATCAAGAAAAGACCTAAGATTGAGGTTCCTACATTTTTAGGAAATCTTAACTGAGAAGAATTGATTGACTAGATCAATGAATGTGAAGAATATTTTGAGTATGAAGATATTGAGGATCTTCATAGGTTGAAATTCATGAAGGATAGACTAAAAGGTCATAAAAAGATCTGGTGGCAAGAGATTCAACTGGAGAAAAATAGAAGAGGGAAAGATAAAATGACAAGATGGGATCGGATGGTGGATAAATTGAAGTGACAGTTCATTCCTGTTGATTATGAGCTTGACCTACCGAGAAAAATGCAAAGTTTTAAGCAAGCAGGAAGAGCTATTCAGGAGTATACAGAGGAGTTCTATCAAATCCTCATCAGAATAGGACATGCGGAAGATGATAAGGAGAAATTTGCCCATTACCTTAATGGGTTGAGGCCGAGCATTCAATAGGCACTGAATCTAGTTCGAATGAATAGTATTGAAGAGGCATACCAGTTTGCCAAAAAAATAAAGGCAAAGTTGACCAAGAAGTTTTAGAGCAAACAAAGCGATAGAGGTCGTGATGGAAGATTTAATCGATGGACATATGAAGATCAAAATGAAAATCTAAAAAAGTAGGATGAGGCCAGTAAATAGTTAGAATCAAAGAGGAGATGATTTCAATCATTTCCATGATTAGAATAATAGAGATCAGAGAGGAAGAGGAAGAGGACAAAGATCTGGAAGAGGAGGCTTCCGTGGAACATGTTTTCACTATGGAGAAGAAGGTCATAGGGCATTTGAATGTCCTCAGCACCAAAGGATAGATAGGAGGAATGAAGGCCAGGCCAAAGTTGCACATATAGATGATGATGCTAGATCACCAAATTCTAAAGATGTCAAAAGAGGAGAAATGTTGATTAAGAGAAGAGTCCTGCTGAGTGCTGAGAATGAACCTGAGTAAAGAAGGAGCTTGTTTCACACCAGGTGCAAGTGTGAGGGTAAGTGTTGTGATGTGATTATTGATAGTGGTAGTACTGATAATTTGGTGTTAGAAGAGATGATGACAAATTTGAAGCTCAAGAGGTAGAAACATCCACATCCATATCGGGTTGCCTGGGTGCAGGATGACCATAAGGTCATGGTCAGTGAACAGTGCCTAGTAAAGTTCAAGATTGGTGGGTATCATGATGAGGTACTATGTGATATCATATCTATGAATGCATGTCACATGTTGTTGGGTAGACCTTGGTAGTTTGATAGATGTGCTATACATGATGGTCATGCGAATAGCTATTCCTCGACAACGGATGGAGTGTGACATAAGGTAAAACCATTGAATGAAATAGAAGAAAAGGTATGTGGTAATGCAAGAACAACTTATTTTGAGAAAGGAAATTTCTCAAATGGTATGTGGCATGAGAATATGTGTTTTAACTTAATTCCAAAGCCTAGGAAAGAGGAATTAGAATATGTACCTATAGAAGTTGCAAAATTATTGAATGAGTTTCAGGATATTGTATCCAATAATGTGCATAATGGATTACCACCAATAAGAAAGATCAATCATCAGATGGACTTGATTCCAAGAGCCAATTTTTCAAATAAGAAAGTACTAGTAGAAAGTGAAGAGTTGAAGATAGATTTAAAGTTTATTTCATCACATCATCCAAAGATTGTATATGCAAGTAGTCCCAAAAATGCATTTGAGTTGAGGAAGATAGGTAAAGGAGAAATAAGTAGTGCTAAGGATTTTCCAGAATATTTGAAGAACATCCATGAGGAGGTGAGGAAACATACTACCAAGATGAATGCAAAGTATAAGCCTAAGGTAGATGAGAAAAGGAGGCATAATGAATTTTAGGTTGGAGATGAAGTCATGGTTTATTTGCTAAAGGAGCGATTTTCGGTTGGTACATATCACAAGCTGAAAATGAAGAAGTTTGGGCCATGTAAGATACTAAAGAAGCATGATTCAGGAAATGGATATGAGGCCAAGTTGCCTACTGAGCTAAATATTTCCCTAGTATTTAACATTTTAGATCTGACAGAGTATAATGAAGGAGGTGTTGAAGATGAGGTTACAGTAGCACAGTGGAGTATTCCAGCAACTAGTTTAGATATCAACGAGATTGAAGACATACTGGATAGTCGTGTTGGTAGAAGCACAAGGAATAGGACATATGAAGATTATTTGGTCAAATGGAAAGGATGACCTGTTGAAGATTCATCATGGCTAACAAAGTAGGAGGTTAACAATCTTGGTTTTCCTCTACACACCTGAGTCGTGACAGGGTCAATTCTCAAATCACCCCAGGTGTCAGATGCAAGAGCATCCTGGGTGTAAGAGCAATCTTGCATCACCCAAAAATATTTCTGGTTTCTTTTCAATAAGGGCTATCTTGTGTAGTGCTTCTATTTATGTAAACTCTTTTTTTTATTAAGTTGGTCATACAATCTCGGAATGTTCTGATTTCACAGTTGGTCATATGATCTTAGAATGTTTTACGTTAATTCAAAAGGCTGGGAAAAAGGAAGTAGAAGATATACCTGTAGAAGTTGCAAAATTATTGAATGAGTTTCAAGATATTATATTTGATAATGTGCCTAATTGATTACCACCAGTAAGAAAGATTAGTCATCAGATGAACTTGATTCCAGGAGCCAGTTTTCTAAATAAGGCAGTACTAGTAGAAAGTGAAGAGTTGAATACAAATTTGAAGTTTAGTTCATCACATCATCCACATATTGTATATGGAAGTGACTAGATATAATTTGGAATCACCTCTATTTGTGTATGTGTATGGGGAAAATGTAAGATTCACTCCTAAATCCAAATTCCCAAAAGAGAGATCCAATTTGATCAACCAAGAGGTTAATACACAATTGAATCAATGTATGAAGAATATGAAAAAGAGAGAGAAACCCTATACTTCCCTATAGTTGGATTAATCTTGAAATATAAAATAATTGAAGTGCAAATACTAACCTTGAATTAAGGCAGATCTGGAAAATGTTGAATTCTGGCTTCTATATAAACTTTCTGAAGATTCTATCACTTATTTTGGACTGGAAATGTCAAGGCGGACAAAACCCAGAAATCTTTTCTCCAAATTCACACAGGTCGACTTTGACCTTTTAAAAGGTCAAAGACCACATTATTTATTTGAAGTCTGATTCCAATTCTATTTGCAGATCCTAAAAGATTTTTGAAAAGGGTATCTGAATTCATTCTCAAATCTAAGATTTCACACCTGTACGTACAAGAAAATAGGGGTTTTTGGTTGTATGGGGTGTTTTCCTTGGTCAAACCCCAATTTAGGAATTAACCTTGAAATTGAATTGAAATTGTATTGTTCATAAACAAAGTAATTGAAACAAATCACCTTCCTTATGTTGAAGTCCTTGTAGAGGATTTGAATCCTCAAATCCACAATTAAGAATGCTTCAATGAATATAAGATGTCTCCAATCAATGGTATTTTGATCTTCAACACCAATATTGATTTGATCTTTGCATATGAGAAGTTTTGAATGAATGGAGAAGGATGGATCTTCAAGGGGGCTCCAACGAGATCGAATCCTTCAATAGATAACAATGGATCTCCTTGATGGATGAATGCTTGAACACTTGAATGCTTGAAGACTTGCTTGCACTTGAACACTTGAGAGCTTGATTGAGAAAACTTGATGATTTAGTGATGTGAAAATGAGAGAGAGAGGCCTCCTTTTATATTGATCTAGGGCACACTTCTCTAGATGGGCCACCTTGAAATATTAAATCCCAATTAGGTCCTCACCTTTAGAAAATATACCTTGATTAAATACCATTAAAGGATTTACCATTTCGGAGCCTGAAACAGCTGACTTGGAAGCGGGAAATAATTATCCCAAAAGGTAAATTACCAATAAATGAAACTTTGAAATCCTAGTAGGAAGAGGTCAAGGTCAAGGTCGACCATAACCTAGTCAGGGTCGAGGTCAACTTTGACCTCAAACCCTAACTTTGCTAGATGCTGCAACAGGAGTTCTAGGGGTGTCAGAAACTTAGAAATTGATATCTGAAAAAGACCCAGTGTCAGGAATAGATAGAAAATCCTTTGTTTGATGTGATGAAGGACTAGGAGGTCTCATTTTTGAACCCTACCTAGAAAATAGAGCCATGGAAGAGGAAAAATCAAGAAAGTCCTTAAGACCTTAACCCTAATTTCACCTAGAATGAAGAAATCAAGTGCAGAGAAGAAGTGGAAAATGGGAAGAAAGCCAAATACATGCAAAGACCTAATCAAGGTGCTTAATATGACCCATAACACTTACTTGGAAGGCTAAATAGTCTTATCATGGAAGTGCTTCCATTTTAAGATGATACATTAAGCCCCCACTTTAGCAAGAGTATGGACTCAATGCAAACTCTTGGTAAAGGAGATAAAAATAACAAGATAATCTTATCATAATCTAAGGGACAAAGAGAAATCCCAAGCCCCTAGGGACTAAAGTCTTCATCGACTCTTAAATCACAAATAAGAGAGATATCTCTAAAGAAAGAAAGAAAAAGTGTGATTACCTCGCCCAATGAGAACTTATGTCCCATTGTGAACCACATAGGAAAAAGGTGCAACCGGAAAGATGGAATTGAACTGCCTAGTGAATGTGGCTACTCACTAGTCAACCCATCAATGATTTATCCTCAAGAATATTCTATTCCATAAGAATAAATAAAAAAACAAAAAGAGATCCAGTCTTAAGGATACTTTTGACCTTAAGGGATCACAATATATGTGTATTTGAAACTAGAGGGATCAAGAGATCTTAATATAAATCCATACTTTAAGGATTAGTTCTTAATCCAAAAAGAAAGATTGAAAAATAAATTTAAAGTGTGTGTCTTTCTCAAGATTTAGCAACTTATGTGTGTTACCTTTAGAAGATTTAGCATGTTTTGAATTTTTTCATAAGTGCGTGTGTGTAATAAGTGAGCAGAGCGTATGCCCCCACGTTAAAGTCATTGCTAACACTTTAACAGGAGAAATGGCTTTAACGGAAACATAAAAAAATCCACTAATTACATTTCCACATTGAGATTCCCCCAGATGAAGACAAATCAAGGGAAATAACATAAAAACATACAAAGAATAGGGAAGGGATCTACCTACCATGGGGTCAGTATGATCATAAGATTATATATATATATGTGTGTGTGTGTGTGTGTGTGTATAATCTTATGATCATACTGACCCCATGGTAGTTAGATCCCTTCCCTATTCTTTGTATGTTTCTATGTTATTTCCCTTGATTTGTCTTCATCTGGGGGCATATATATATATATATATATATATATATATATATATATATATATATATATATATATATATATATATATATATATATATATATATATATATATATATATATATATATATATATATATATATATATATATATATATATATATATATATATATATATATATATATATATATATATATATATGATATTATTGCAAATGAATTGACATCATTCCCCAAAGGAAGTAGAACTACAATCACAAAGGAGGAAAGATTACGTAAGATATACGAAGGAGAATCTTTTCGGACCATGACATGGAGACCAAAAAGAATTAGTGCTACCATATCTTGAATCTAAGCAGATTACACAAGGAAACATTTATGAACAATAGCATAGTTACAACATAACATTGAACAATGCATAGAAGAATAGAGATACATATAGAGGAATTTGAGCAACAATTTCAATTCCTTCATCACCTTGTACCAACTGAGTAACAAGGATTGTATGAAAGAATCTAACAACATTTAGCAAATACATTACGAGAGAAGCACATTAGATTAGGCAAACACACAACAAAGCTACCACAAAGGACAAGCTGATCAAGTGTACCACCTACTTTCACCATCTTGTTGTATATCATTTAGGGTAGGTGGGTAACTCACAAGAGGGACTGTATCCAATATAGTAGGAATGATAGCTAGTTCCAAACAAGGATCCTCTTGAGAATCACTTTGTTCAATACTAGGTGTAAGAGTTAATTGAGATGAAAGCATATTCGACAAATCAATGTCAATGTCAATAGTCTCATATTCATTAGTAACATTATCAGTATCATCAAGGGTATCTTCATCATCTAAATTAATCAAAATAGGATCTAAGATATGAATAGAATCATCATAATCATGCATGTGAACATCATTATTAGTAACAACATTATGCATAGGTGTATCTGTAGAAAGTAGAGATCTTTTAGCTTTAGCATGAGAATGATGCTTTTTACGATGTTCATTAGCAGATCTGTTACATTTTGATTTATTTGAGATAGGTTGAGAAATAGGAGGAACAATGACAGAATCCTTCACAAGTTCTTTAGGAAGATCAATAGGATTATCAACCATAGGAGGAGCAATCATAGGATCTTTGATAGATTTAGTAGGAGGAACTTGATTAATATAACAAGAAGCCATAGTTGAAGGAGGTATCGAAGGTGTAGGTAAAAGACCAAAATTAAGATCCATAGGAGGTATACTTAATTGAAGAATCTTACGATGCTTATAGGCTTGATATGATTGAAAAAGATTATCAGGGTGAGGAGGACATGAATTAGGTAATGAAGGCCAAAAGAAATCCAGAGTAGCACAATCTCTAGGCCTAGAAGGTCGATATAGACTATAATTGATCATCTTCACTTCTCCATCATGAATGAAATTAAGACACTTATGGATAGGTGAAGCAACAACATGCATGGTAGTTAACCAAGGAAAACCTAGCTTAACTTGAAATTGATCAGAAGTAGGAACTACAACAAAGGTAGTGTTCACAAGTTTTCCAAAAAGTTCAACTAGTAAAGTAATAGAACCAAATGAGGGATAAAGAAAACCATTACAAGTTTGAATCCACACATCTGATGTATCATAGAAATTATGTTGTAAGCTTTTCATAAAAATATTTTCTTCAGTGATAACATTGAATAAGGAAGTAGGATCAACAAGACAACCACGATTAGGTATCTGAGCAACCCTAGCAACAATGTAAAGGGGACCATCAGGAGCCTTAATAATCTCAAAATCATCAAAGGTAATCAAAATTTCCTGAGGTCTTTTGTCCTTAAATTGTTGGCGAGGTTTAGGTTGAGGTTTCAATTTAGGTTTAGGTTTAACTAGAGGTTGAGATTGAACTTGAGGTGAAGGTTGAGGTGGAGATATAGACTTAGCAACATCCTCCACTTGATTAACGACATGATTAAGATCATCCATCTTTGAATCATATACAATTTCCATAGTAGATGGTTGAGCAATAGTATTAGTATCATGTGTAGGAAAGGGATTCGTATAGATTTGGAGGTTTTGATTAGGAGGAGAGACAGATTGATTCCACTACTATCCAGATTATCAATGGATAAAGCCTTAGCATCAATGAGATCTTGGACCTTATGTTTTAAAGAATAACATCTCTCTATATCATGACCATTCTAATGATGATATTGACAAAAATAATTTTGATCAAAATATTTAGATGCAATTGTAGTAGATAAAAGAGGTCAAATAGGTGGTAAAGGAATCATATTAGTAGCTAACAACCTATTCATAATAGCATGTAAAGTTTCAAAAAGAGGAGTAAACGTACGATTTAATTGAAAAGCAGTGGATGTAGAAGTGGCATTATGAGATGCAATAGCAACTTGAACAGCAACTACATTCTCTTGTTTGTTTATCTTGACATAATTATTGAATTTTTGAAACTTATTTGGATTAGGAGTAGCATCACTCTTATCAATGGGAACAAGAGCCATTGGAGTGTTGATCTCAAACTGACTCACTTGTAATTGATAATGATGAAGTGCTACACAAATTTGTTGAAAAGAGGTAAATTTAATAAGAAAAATCTTATATTTAATATCCTTTTGCAAATTTGAAATAAACATACATTGAATATCAATATCAGGAATAGGATAGGAAATCTGAGCATGCAAATGCTTAAATCTACCAATAAATTCAGTTAACTTTTCTTTAGAACCTTGTTTACAATGCATTAAATCAGTCAAAGACACTTGCGGGCCAATAGTGTTTTGAAATTGTTGAATAAAGGCGTTAGCAAGATGTGGAAAGGAATCAATTAAATAAGGAGGCAAGGAACAATACCACTATAAAGCCTTGTCACAAAAGGTTCAAGCAAACAGTTTGGCTAAAATCCTATGGTCATAAGAATAATCACTACAAAGGATTTGGAATGTTTTAACATGATGAACAGGATCTCCCTTTCCATTATAATTCTCAAGATGAGGCATATCGACTTGCTGAGGAACAGGAGTTTAGATAATATCCCTAGACAAAGGACTTCCCATGTCACATGTAGGAATACTAAACTTATTTTGAGTTAAGGAAGAAAGTTTTTTTTGTAAGGATGATATAGTTTGAGCCAAACTAATGATGGTGGAATCAATAGAGGAAATAGGAGGAGTAGCAACATTAGACACACTAGGTAAAGTGTAAGAAACTTCAAGAATAAAAGACACAACTGGAGGAACACTAGGAACTAAATTTGGAAGTGGAGTGGAATAAGTGAAAGGAAAACTATGATATGAAGGTTGTGATGTAGGAAGGGACATGAGAGGAACACTCATAGGAATAGAGGGAACAATCATAGTCACCAAAGGAGGAGTATAGATAGGAATACTAGGTAAAGGATTAGAAGAAGGTTCAACACTAGTGATAGGAGTAGTGAAACCTAAATCTTGAGCCTCTTGAGTTAAAGGTTTAACATTGGAATGCACAAGATGAGTAATACCATGAAAGAGGTTAACACCTTGATCACTATCATGGAGAACTTTATTAAGAGCCTCTATAGCTTGAATAGATTCTTGACCATGGTTTTCTTGAAGAAGCCAATTACCCATTTTATCAAGTTCAGTGGAAAGTTTTTGGACTTGTTTCGGAGGAACCCTTAAAGCATCATCCTCATCATGAGATGAGTGAGAAGATTTCTACTCCATAGTAGGATTAGAATCATGAAGAATCAAGTTATCATTGGGGATCCTACAGAAAGGAGAAGATTTAGGCTCAAATGCACCCATGAGTCTATAACTTCTTCTAACCAGAATGTTATAAGTAGGACTAGTGGTAGTAAAGCTCATAAACCAATATAATGCAAATGAACTAAACTAAGAACACATAAAGGATGAATATGAAATCTAATTAGCATACAAGATCAATCACAAAGGACAAATCTAATACTAACAAGATAAAACAAAATCTAACACCAAAAAGAAAGAGCATAAGCTAGTCGGGTTCACCAAAATGAATAGATGTAATTTGGAATCACCTCTATTTTTGTATGTGTGTGGGGAAAATGTAAGATTCACTCCTAAATCCAAATTCCCAAAAGAGAGATCCAATTTGATCAACCAAGAGGTTAATACGCAATCAAATCAATCTATGAAGAATATGAAAAAGAGAGAGAAACCCTATACTTCCCTATAGTTGGATTAAGCTTGAAATATAAAATAATTGAAGTGAAAATACTAACCTTGAATTAGGGTAGATCTAGAAAATGCTAAATTTTGTCTTCTGTATAAAATTTCTAAAGATTCTATCACCTATTTTGGATTGGAAATGTCGAGGTGGACAAAACCCAAAAATCTTTTCTCCAAATTCACACAGGTCAACTTTGACCTTTTAAAAGGTCAAAGACCACATTATTTATTTGAAGTCCGATTCCAATTCTGTTCATAGATCCTAAAAGATTACCAACAAGAGTATCCAAATTCACTCTCAGATCTGAGATTTCACACCTATACCTACAAGAAAATGGGGGTTTTTAGTTGTATGGGGGGTTTGCCTTGGTCAAACCCCAATTTAGGAATTAACCTTGAAATTGAATTGAAATTGTATTGTGCATAAAAAAAGTAATTGAAAAAAATCCTCACTTATGTTGAAGTCCTTGAAGAGGATTTAAATCCTCAAATCCACAAGTAAGAATCCTTCAATGAATGTACGATGTCTCCAATCAATGGTATTTTGATCTTCAACACCAATCTTGATTTGATCTTTGCATATGAGAAGGTTTGAATGAATGGAGAAGGATGGATCTTCAAGGGGGCTCTAAAGAGATTGAATCCTTCAATAGATAACAATGGAACTCCTTGATGGGTGAATGCTTGAACACTTGAATGCTTGAAGACTTGCTTGCACTTGAACACGTGAGAGCTTGATTGAGAAAACTTGATGATTGAATGATGTGAAAATGAGAGAGGGAGGCCTCTTTTTATAGTGATATAGGGCACACTCCTCTAGATGGGCCACCTTAAAGAATTAAATCCCAATTAGGTCCTCACCTTTAGAAAATATACCTTGATTAAATACTATCAAAGGATTTACCATTTTGGAGCCCGAAATAGCCGACTCGAAAGCGGGAAATAATTATCCTGGAAGATAAATTACGAGCAAATGAAACTTTGAAATCCTGGCAGGAAGACATCAAGGTTGAGGTTGACCCTAACTTGGTCAAGGTCAAGGTTGACCCTAACTTAGTTAGGGTCGAGGTTGACCCTTACCTAGTCAGGTTTGAGGTCAACTTTGACCTCAAACCCTAACTTTGCCAGATTCTACTACAGGAGTTCTAGGGGTGCCAAAAACATAGAAATTGATATCTGAACAAGACCTAGTGTCAAGAAAAGAAAGAAAATCCTTTGTTTGATTTGATGAAGGAATTGGAGGTCTCATTTCTAAACCCTACCTAGAAAATAGAGCCATGGAAGAGGGAAAATTAGGAAAGTCCTTAAGACCTTAACCCTAATTTCACCTAGAATGAAGAAATTAGGTGCAGAGAAGTGGAAAATGGGGAGAAAGACAAATACATGAAAAGACCCAATCAACACACTTAACATGAACCAAACCACTTATTCAGAGGGGTAAATTCTCTTATCAAGAAAATGCTTCTATTTTAAGATGATACAGGAAGTAGTCCCAAAAATGCATTTGAGTTGAGGAAGATAGATAAAGGAGAAATAAGTGGTGCTAAGGATTTTGAAAAATATTTGAAGAACATCCATGAGGTGAGGAAGCATACTACCAAGATGAATGCACAGTATAAGGCTAAGGAGGCATAAAAAATTTTAGGTTGGAGATGAAGTCATGGTTCATTTATGGAAGGAACAATTTTTGGTTGGTACATATAACAAGTTGAAAATGAAGAAGTTTGGGCCATGTAAGATACTGAATAAGCATGATTCATGAAATTCATATGAGGTTGAGTTGCCTACTAAGATGAGCATTTAACATTTCAGATCTAACAAAGTATAATGAAGGAGGTGTTGAAGATGAGGTTACAACAACACAATAGAGTATTCCAGCAACTACTTCTAATATCAAGAAGATTGAAGACATACTAGATAGTCATGTTGGAAGAAGCAAAAAGAACATGACATATAAAGATTATTTGGTCAAATGGAAAGAATGACCTATTGAAGATTCATCATGGCTAACAAAAGAGGAGGTTAACCATCTTGGTTTTCCTCTACACACCTGAGTCATGATAGGGTCACTTCTAAAGTTACCCCGGGTGTCTGATGCAGGAGTATCCTGGGTGTAAGAGATATCTTGCATCACCCAAAAATATTTTTGGTTTCTTTTCAAAAAGGGCTATCTTGTGTAGAGCTGCTATTTATGGAAACTTGCTATTTTTAGTAAGTGGGTCATATGATCTTGGAATTTTATGATTTTAGAGTTAGAGGTTCATCTTAGTCATATCAGTGTGCCTGTAAAGTTTCATTGCTAGATCAAGTTTGGTTTTGAAGATATTGAAAATTTTCAGTGTTTGAAACAGGGTACAAAAACTTTCATCTCAATTTTGAAGGCTTTAGAGGCCCTGGATGAGGTTGAATTTTTAGTTGAATAAAGCTTGCTTGATTCATGCCTTGTAGAGCTCTTTGTGCCCTTTCTGAAATGGAGTTATAATAGTCAATCAGGCCAATGGGTGATGACTTATGGTCTCTGGAAGATGGGCCACTTAAAATGGTAGAAAATAAATTTCTTTCAAAATTTTTGTTCTTATTTCAAATGTTATTTTGAGCTGACTTTGATGTTATAAATTGAAAAATAAAATAATCCTAAGTTCGGTTAGCCCTAAGGGCTAAATTTTTGGAGCCTTCCTAGGTGGTGGAAAATTGCCTATATAAGGAAGGTTGTAGTGTTGTCTTAGGCAGTTCGGAGGCAGTTTGGGATAGTTCTAGGTAGTAGATCTAGGTATTGATTCGAGGCTTTGTCCTACAGAATATTGTAATGGAATGCCCAAGTGGCTTTGCATATTGTGATTCTAAAAGTTTGTAATTCCACATTTGTGAAGATAATAAGAAGCCAATTTTATGTTCTTTCATATTGTTGTTGTTTCTTTGTTTCTATTATGTGTTTATGGTATTAAGGGGGGAACCCTTCATCAAGTGATCACCCTTCATCAAGTGGTATCAGAGCCAAGTTTTCCTGAGTGTATAAACAGATCACCGATTGTGAGGCAGTTTGCATCAGGACCGTGTGTTAGGATTTCTATGTAAACTGATCGTCGATTGGGAGGTAGTTTGCACCAGGACCATGGGTAAGGGTTTTTGTGTAAACAAATTGTTGACTATGATGTAGGTCACACCAGGACTATGGTTAGGGTTTTAGGGAGAAGCATGAAAATGCCTCCATGAAGGGAACATGGTAGAAGAGTTGTTGTTGTAACAACTGGGGTTAGAGTACTCCATAGACAATGCGAGCATTGCAAGAAGAGATTCACAAAGGAATGAATCTTAAGGTTAGAGATGAAAGTGAGGATGAAGCCAAGGGAGAAGGAAATTCAAATCAAGAAGAAGGTAAAATTTTGAACCAAGAAGAAGAAAGACATTTTCAGGCCATTTCCAAGATTGGGAAAGGACCTAAGATCCAGGTTCCTGCATTTTAAAGAAATCTTAACCCAGAAGAATTGATTGACTGGATCAATGAATGTGAAGAATATTTTGAGTATGAAGATATTGAGGATCCTAATGGGGTCAAATTAATGAAGGCTAGACTGAAAGGTCATGCAAAGATCTAGTGGCAAGAGATTCAACTGGAGTGAAATAGAAGAGGGAAAGATAAAATCACAAGATGGGATCAGATGGTGGATAAATTGAAGTGATAGTTCATTCTTGTTGATTATGAGCTTGACCTACTAAGGAAAATGCAAAGTTTGGAGCAAGCAGGAAGATCTGTTCAGGAGTATATAGAGGAGTTCTATCGAATCCTCATCAGAACAAGACATGTGAAAGCTGATAAGGAGAAAGTTGCCCATTACCTTAATGGGTTGAGGCTGAGCTTTCAAGAGGAGCTGAATCTAGTTCGAATGAATAGTATTGAAGAGACATACTAGTTTTCCCTAAAAGTAGAGGAAAATTTGAACAAAAAGTTTGAAAGCAGATAAAGTGGAAGAGGTCATGATGGAAGATCTTGTGGATGGTCATATGAAGATCAAAATGAAAATCTAAAAAAAAGGATGAGGCCGGTAACAGTCAAAATTAGAGAGGAGATGATTTCAATCATTTCCATGATTAGAATAATAGAGATTAGAGAGGAAGAGGAAGAGGACAAGGATTTGGAAGAGGAGGCTTCTATGAAACATGTTTTCACTGTGAAGAAGAAGGTCATAGGGCATTTGAATGTCCTCAATGCCAAGTAAGGATAGATAGGAGGAATGAAGGCCAAGCCAAAGTTGCACATATAGATGAAGATGCTAGATCATCAAATTCTAAAGATGTTGAAAGAGGAGAAATGTTGATTAACAGAAGAGTCCTGTTGAGTGGTGAGAATGAACCTGAGCAAAGAAAGAGCTTGTTTTGCACCAGGTGAACATGTGACAGTAAGTGTTGTGATGTGATTATTGATAGTGGTAGTACTGATAATTTTGTGTCAGAAGAGATGGTGACAAAGTTGAAGCTCAAGAGGTAGAAACATCCACATCCACATCGGGTTGCCTAGGTGTAGGATGACCACAAGGTCATGGTCAGTGAATAGTGCCTAGTAAAGCTCAAGATTGGTGGGTATCATGATGAGGTACTATGTAATATCATATCTATGGATGCATGTCACATGTTGTTGGGTAGACCTTGGTAGTTTTTAAAGATGTGTTGTACATGACGGTCATGCAAATACCTATTCCCTAACAAAGGATGGAGTGCGACATAAGCTAAAACTATTGAAGGAAATTAAAAAAAAAGGTATGTGGTAATGCAAGAATAATTTTTGTTGATAGAGGAAATTTTTTGGATGGTATGCAGCATGAGAATGTGTGTTTTACCTTAATTCCAAAGGCTGGGAAAGAGGAAGTAGAAGATGTACCTGTAGAAGTTGCAGAATTATTGAATGAGTTTCAAGATATTGTATCTGATAATGTGCCTAAGGGATTACCACCAGTAAGAAGGATTAGTCATCAGATGGACTTGATTCCAGAAGCTAATTTTCCAAATAAGGTAGTACTAGTAGAAAGTGAAGAGTTGAAGATAGATTTGAAGTTTAGTTCATCACATCATGCACAGATTGTATATGGAAGTACTCCAAGATATGCATCTGAGTTGAAGAAGATAGATAAAGGAGAAATAAGTAGTGATAAGGATTTTGTAGAATATTTGAAGAACATCCATGAGGAGGTGAGGAAACATAATACCAAGATCAATGCGTAGTATAAGGCTAAGGCAGATGAGAAAATGACACAAAAGAAATTTCAGGTTGGAGATGAACTCATGGTTCATTTGCGGAAGGAGCAATTTTTGATTGCTACATATAACAAGATGAAAATAAAGAAGTTTGGGCCATGTAAGATACTGAAGAAGCATGATTCAGGAAATGCATATGAGGTCCAGTTCCCTACTGAGTTGAGTATTTCACCATTATTTAACATTAGAGATTTGACAAAGTATAATGAAGGAGGTGTTGAAGATGAGGTTACAACAGCACAGTGGAGTATTCCAGCAATGAGTTCAGATATCAAGGAGATTGAAGACATACTGGATAGTTGTGTTCGCACAAGCACAAGGAATAGGACATATGAAGATAATTTGGTCAAATGGAAAGGATGACCTATTGAAGATTCATCATGGCTAACAAAAGAGGAGATTAACCATCTTGGTTTTCCTCTGGACACCTAAGTCATGACAGGGTCACTTCTCAAGTTACCCTAGGTGTCTGATGTAGGAGCATCCTATGTGTAAGAGCAATCTTGCATCACCCAAAAATATTTTTGGTTTCTTTTCAATAAGGGTTATCTTGTGTAGTGCTTCTATTTATGGAAACATGCTAGTTTTAGTAAGTTGGTCAGATGATCTCAGAATGTTCTAATTTCAGAGTTGGAGGTTCATATTAGTCATATCAGCCTACTTGTAAAGTTTCATTGCTAGATCAAGTCTGGTTTTAAAGATATTGAAAATTTTTGGTGTTTGAAATAGGGTACAGAAACTTCAAACTCAATTTTGAAGGCTTTAGAGGCCCTGGATGAGGTTGAATTTTTGGCCGAATGAAGCTTGCTTGATTCAAGTGTTGTAGAGCTCTTTGTGCCCTTTTCAAAATGGGATTATAATAGTCAATCAGGCCAACTGGTGATGACTTAAGGTGTCCGGAAGCTGGGCCACTTGAAATGGCGGAAAATAAATTTTATTCAAAATTTCTTTTCGGCTTTCAAAAGTTATTTTGAGATGACTTTGATGTTATAAATTGAAAAATAAAATAATTCTAAGTTTGGTTGGCCCTAAGGGCTAAATTTTTGGAACCTTCCCAAGTAGTGGAAAATTGCCTATATAAAGAAGGCTATAGTGTCTTAGGGAGTTTGGAGGCATTGCGGGATAGTTCTAGGTAGTAGATCTGGGTATTGATTTGAGGCCTTGTCCTATAGAATATTGTAAGGGAATGCCCAAGTGGCTTTGCATATTGTAATTCTAAAAGTTTGTAATTCCACATTTGTGGAGATAATAAGAAGCCAATTTTCTGTAGTTGCATATTGTTGTAGTTTCTCTATTTTTCTTATATGTTTGTGGTATTAAGGGCAACACACTTCATCAAGTGATCACCCTTCATCAAGTGCTATCAGAGCCAAGTTTTCCTAAGTGTGTAAATAGATCACCGATTGTGAGGTAGTTTGCACCAGGACTGTGGGTTAGGGTTTCTATGTAAACAAATCACTGATTGTGAGGTAGTTTGCACTAGGACCATTGGTTAGGGTTTCTGTGTAAATAGATCATTAACTATGAGGTAGTTTGCAAAAGGACTATGGTTAGGGTTTTAGTGAGAAGCACAAAAATTCCTCCATGAAGGGAATGTGCTGGAAGAGCTGGTGTTGTAACACCTAAGGTTAGAGAGCTCCAGAGAAAAGTGCGAGCATTGCAAGAAGAGATTCGCAGAGGAATGAATGTTAATGTCAGAGATGAAAGTGAGGATGAAGCAAAGGGAGAAGGAAATTCAGATCAATAAGAAGGCAAAATTTTGAACCAAGATGAAGAAAGACTTTTTTGGGCTATTTTCAAGATCAGGAAAAGACCTAAGATTGAGGTTCCTCCATTTTCAAGAAATCTTAACCCAGAAGAATTGATCGATTGGATTAATGAATGTGAAGAATATTTTTAGTATGAAGGTATTGAGGATCCTGATACGGTCAAATTCATGAAGGCCAGACTAAAAGGTCATGCATAGATTTGGTGGCAAGAGATTCAATTGGAGTGAAATAGAAGAGGGAAAGATAAAATCACAAGATGGGATCAGATGGTGGATAAGTTGAAGTGACAATTCATTCCTATTGATTATGAGCTTGACCTACTAAGGAAAATGCAAAGTTTGAAGCAAGAAGGAAGATTTTTTCAGGAGTATATAGAGGAGTTCTATTGAATCCTCATCAGAATAGGACATGCGGAAGTTGATAAGGAGAAAGTTGCCGGTTACCTTAATGGGTTGAGGCTGAGCATTCAAGAGGAGCTGAATCTGGTTCGAATGACTAGTATTGAAGAGGCATACTAGTTTGACTAAAAGTAGAGGAAAAGTTGAATAAGAAGTTTGAGAGTAGACAAAGTGGCAGAGGTCATGATGGAAGATCTGGTGGACGGTCATATGAAGATCCAAATGAAAATCCAACAAATTAGGATGAGGCTAGTAATAGTTAGAATTAGAGAGGAGATGATTTCAATCATTTCCATGATTAGAATAATAGAGATCAGAGAGCAAGAGGAAGAGGACAAGGATCTAGAAGAGGAGGCTTCCATGGAACATGTTTTCGCTGTGGAGAAGAAGGTCATAGGAAATTTGAATGTACTCGGCACCAAGGAAGGACAGATAGGAGGAATGAAGGCTAGGTCAGAGTTGCACATATAGATGAAGATACCAGATCATCAAATTTTGAATATGCTAAAAGAGGAGAAACACTTATTAATAGAAGAGTCATATTGAGTGGTGAGAATGAACCTAAGCAAAGAAGGAGTCTATTTCCCACCATGTGCAAGTGTGAGGGTAAGTGTTGTGATGTGATTATTGATAGTGGTAGTACTGATAATTTGTTGTCAGAAGAGATGGTGACAAAGTTGAAGCTCAAGAGGTAGAAACATCCACATCCATATTAGGTTGCCTGGGTGTAGGATGACTACAAGGTCATGGTCAGTGAGCAGTGCCTAGTAAAGTTTAAGATATGTGGGTATCATGATGAGGTACTATGTGATATCATATCTATGGATGCATGTCACATGTTGTTGGGTAGACCTTGCTAGTTTGACATATGTGCTATACATGATGGTCCTGTGAATACCTATTCCCTGACAAGGGATGGAGTGTGACATAAGCTAAAACCATTGAAGGAAATACAAGAAAAGTTATGTGGTAATGAAAGAATAACATTTATTGATAGAGAAAATTTCTGAGATGGTATGCGGGATGAGCATATGTGTTTTACCTTAATTCCAAAAGCTAGGAAAGAGGAAGTAGAAGATGTACCTATAGAAGTTTCAAAATTATTGAATGAGTTTCAAGATATTGTATTTGATAATGTGCTTAATGAATTACCACTAGTAAGAAAGATCAATAAATAGATGGACTTGTTTCCAGGAGCTAGTTATCCAAATAAGGTAGTACTAGTAGAAAGTGAAGAGTTGAAGATAGATTTGAAGTTTAGTTCATCACATCATCCACAGATTGTATATGGAAGTAGTCCTAAAAATGCATCTAAGTTGAGGAAGATAAATAAAGGAGAAATAAGTTGTGCTAAAGATTTTGCAAAAAAATTGAATAACATCAATGAGGAGGTGAGGAAGCATACTACCAAGATGAATGCATAGTATAAAGCTAAGGTAGATGAGAAAAGGAGGGATAAAGAATTTTAGGTAGGAGATGAGGTCATGGTTCATTTGCAGCAAGAGGGATTTTTAGTTGGTACATATAACAAACTAAAAATGATGAAGTTTGGGCCATTTAAGATACTGAAGAAGCATGATACAGGAAATGCATATGAGGTTGAGTTGCCTACTGAGCTGAGTATTTCACTAGTATTTAACATTTCAAATCTAACAGAGTATAATGAAGGAGGTGTTGAAGATTAGGTTACAGCAGCATAGTGGAGTATTCCAACAACCAGTTCAGATATCAAGGGGATTGAAGACATACTGGATAGTCATGTTGGCAGAAGCACAAGGAAGAGGACATATGAAGATTATTTAGTCAAATGGAAAGGATGACCTATTGAAGATTCATCATGGCTAACAAAGGTGGAGGTTAACCATCTTGGTTTTCCTCTACACACTTGATTCGTGACAGGGTCACTTCTCAAATTACCCCGGGTGTCTGGTGCAGGAGCATCCTAGGTGTAAGAGCAATGTTGCATCACCCAAAAATATTTTTAGATTGTTTTAAATAAGGGCTATCTTGTGTAGAGCTGCTATTTATGGAAAATTGCTATTTTTAGTAAGTTGGTTATATGATCTCAGAATGTTTTGATTTCACAGTTGCAAGTTCATCTTAGTCATATCAACTTGCTTGTAAAGTTTCATTGCTAGATCAAGTCTAGTTTTGAAGATATTAAAAATTGTCGGTGTTTGGAACAAGGTACAAAAACTTTGAACTCAATTTTGAAGGCTTTAGAGGGGCCGGATGAGGTCAAATTTTCCATTGAATGAAGTTTGTTTGTTTCAAGTGTTGTAGAGCACTTCGTGCCATTTCCAAAATGGAGTTACAATAGTCAATCGGGCCAACGAGTGCTGACTTATTGTGTTCGAAAGCAGGCCACCTGAAATGGCCGAAAATAAATTTCCTTCAAAATTTCTTTTCAAATTTCAAAAGTTATTTTGAGCAGACTTTGATGTTATAAATTGAAAACTAAAATAATTCTAAGTTTGGTCGGCCCTAAGGGCTAAATTTCTGGAACCTTCCTAGGCAGTGGAAAATTGCCTATATAAGGAAGGCTATAGTGTTGTCTTGGGTAGTTCGAAGGCAGTGCAGGATAGTTCTGGATATTGATTTGAGGCTTTGTCCTATAGAATATTGTAAGGGAACACTCAAGTGGCTTTGCATATTGTAATTCTGAAAGTTTGTAATTCCACATTTGTCGAGATAATAAGAAGCTAATTTTATGTTCTTGCATATTGTTGTTGTTTCTCTGTTTCTATTATGTGTTTGTGGAATTAAGGGGAGCATCCTTCATGAAGTGATCACCTTTCATCAAGTGGTATCAGAGCCAATTTTTTCTGAGTCTATAAATAGATTACCGATTGTGAGGTAGTTTGCACGAGGACCGTGGGTTAGGGTTTCTATGTAAATAAATCACCGATTGTAAGGTAGTTTGCACCAGGAGCATGGCTTAGGGTTTCTATGTAAATAGATCACCAATTATGAATCAGTTTGCACCAGGATCATGGTTAGGGTTTTAGCGAGAAGCATGAAAATGCCTCCAGGAAGGGAACATGCCGAAAGAGCTGGTGTTGTAACACATGAGGTTACGATGCTCTAGAGACAATTGCAAGCATTGCAAGAATAGATTCATAGATGAATGAATCTTAATTTCAGAGATGAAAGTGAGAATGAAGCTGAGGGAGAAGGAAATTTGGATCAAGAAGGAAAAATTTTGAACTAGGAGGAAGAAAGACTTTTTCGGGCCATTTCCAAGATCGAGAAAAGACCTAAGATTGAGGTTCCTACATTTTCAAGATATCTTAACCTAGAAGAATTGATCGACTTGATCAATGAATGTGAAGAATATTTTGAGTATGAAGATATTAAGGATCCTGATAGGGTCAAATTTGCAAAGGTGAGACTGAAAGGTCATGCGAAGATCTGGTGGAAAGAGATTCAATTGGAGTGAAATAGAAGATGGAAAGATAAAATCACAAGATGGGATTGGATGGTGGATAAATTGAAGAAAAAATTTGTTCCTCTTGATTATGAGCTTGACCTACTAAGGAAAATGTAAAGTTTGAAGCAAGCAGGAAGATCTATTCAGGAGTATAGAGAGGAGTTATATTGAATCCTCATTAGAGTAGGACATGCAGAAGCCAATAAGGAGAAAGTTTCCCATTACATAAATGGGTTGAGGCCAAGCATTCAAGAGGAGCTGAATCTGGTTCAAATGAATAGTATTGAAGAGGCATACTAGTTCGCCCTAAAAGTAGATGAAAAGTTGAACAAGAAGTTTGAGAGCAGACAAAGCAAAAGAGGTCGTGATGGAAGATTTTGTGGACGGTCATATGAAGATCAAAATAAAAATCCAAAAAATTAGGATGAGGCTAGTAATAGTCATAATCATAGAGGAGATTATTTCAATCATTTCCATGGTTAGAATAATAGAGATCAGAGAGGAAGAGGAAGAGGACAAGGTTCAGGAAGAGGAGGCTTCTATGGAACATGTTTTCACTATGGAGAAGAAGGTCATAGGGCATTTGAATATCCTCAATGACAAGGAAGGACAGATAGGAGGAATGAAGGCCAAGCAAGATTTGCACATATAGATGAAGATTCCAGATCATCAAATTCTGAAGATGCTAAAAGAGGAGAAACACTGATTAATAGAAGAGTCCTATTGAGTGGTGAGAATGAACTTGAGCAAAGAAGGAGCCTATTTCGTACCAGGTGGAAATGTGAGGGTAAGTGTTGTGATGTGATTATTGATAGTGGTAGTACTGATAATTTGGTGTCAAAAGAGATGGTGACAAAGTTGAAGCTCAAGAGGCAGAAACATCCACATCCATATCAGGTTGCCTTGGTGCGGGATGACCACAAGGTCATGGTCAGTGAACAGTGCCTAGTAAAGTTCAAGATTGGTGGGTATCATGATGAGGTACTATGTGATATCATATCAATGGATGCATGTCACATGTTGTTGGGTAGACCTTCATAGTTTGTGATGAAGGGTGCTCTTCTTAATACCACAAACACATAACAAAAATAGAGAAATAACAACAATATGGAAGAACAAAAAATGAGCTTCTTATTATCTCCACAAATGTGGAATTAAAAACTTTCAGAATTACAATATGAAAAGCCACATGATCATTCCCTTACAATATTTTTTAGGACAAAGCCTCGAATAAATCCCTAGATCTACTACTCAAAACTGCCTTAGACAACACTACGGGCCTTGTTTATATAGGCATTTTCCACCGCCTGAGAAGGTTCCATAAATTTAGCACTTAGGGCTGACTAATTTTAGAATTATTTTATTTTTCAATTTATTACATCAAAGTCAGCTCAAATAACATTTGAAACCCGAACAGAAATTTTGAAGGAAAATTATTTTTTACCATTTCAGGTGGCCTGATTTTCGGAGACCATAAGTCATCACTAGTTGACTTGATTGACTATTATAACCCCATTTCAGAAAGACCACAAAGTGCTCTATAGGATTGAATTGTGAAAGGCCTGTCACCCAAATTTTTGACCTCATCCTGAGTTCAAAACTGAGTTCAAAGTTTCTGTACCCTACTGCCAATACCAAAAATCTTCAATATCTTCAAAACTAGACCTGATCTACCCATGAAACTTTACTGGCAGGATGATATGACTAAGATGAACCTCCACATGTAAAATCATAATATTCTGAGATCGTATGACTAACTTATGAAAAATAGCAAGTTTCCATAAATAGCAGCTCTACACAAGATAGCCCTTATTGTATACAAAAATAGAAATATTTTTGGGTGATGCAAGACTGCTCTTACACCCAAGATGCTCCTTCATCAGACACCTGGGGTAATTTGTGAAGTGACCCCATCACATCTCAAGCGTGTAGAGGAAAACCAAGGTAGTTAACCTCCTCTTTTGTCAGCCATGATGAATGTTCAATAAGTCATCCTTTCCACTTGTCCAGATATTCCTCATATGTCATGTTCCTTATGCTTTGGCCAAAATGACTATCTAGTATGTCTTCAATCTCCTTGATATTTGAACTAGTTGCTGGAATACTCCATTGTGCTGCCGTAACCTCATTTTCAATAGCTCCTTTATGATATTCTATTAGATCTGAAACATTAAATACTGGTGAAATATTCAGCTCAGTAGGCAACTCAACCTCATATGCATTTCCTGAATCATGCTTCTTCAGTACCTTACATGGCCCAAACTTCTTCATTTTCAATTTTTTATATGTACCAACTAGAAATTTCTCCTTCCACAAATGAACAATGACTCCATCTCCAACCTAAAATTCCTTGTGCCTCCTTTTTACATCTTCCTTAGCCTTATACTACACATTCATCTTGGTAATATGCTTCCTCACCTCCTCATGGATGTTCTTCAAGTGTTCTGTAAAATTCTCAGCTTCAACACTACTTATTTCTCCTTTATCTATCTTTCTCAACTCAGATGCATTTCTTGGAATACTCCCATATACAATCTAGAATGGTGATTTACCAGTGCTCCTGTTGACAGAATTATTATATGCAAATTCTTCCTATTGTAAAATCAAATCCCATCTTGTTGGCTTATCTCCAACCAAACATCTTAGAAAATTTCCCAAACTCCTATTCACCACCTCCGTTTTTCCATCAGTCTATGGATGATGTGATGAATTGAACTTCAAATCTATCTTCAACTTCTTCCACAATGTATGCTAGAAATATCCAATGAACTTAGTGTCCCTATCTGAAACTATACTCTTTGGCAAACCATGTAGTCTCACCACCTCTCTAAAAAATAATTCCACTACATGAACAACATGATTAGTCTTCTTGCAGGGAATAAAATGTGCCATCTTCAAAAATCTATCAACCACCACAAAAATTGAATCATGTTCTTGCTGAGTCTTCGGTAATCCAAGAATAAAGTCCATACTGATATCCTCCCAAGGCTTCTCTGGTATAGGTAATGGCTGATATAACCCTACATTCTACTTCACCCCTTTTTCCATTTGACATACTTTGCAACTCTATACAAACTTCTTGACATCTTGTTGCAACTATGGCCAATAATAATTCTCACTAACCAAAGCAAAGGTTTTATCATGACCAAAATGTCCAGCCAATCCTCCGCTATGCTTCTCCTTGATGAGATTATCCCTCATAGAACTTCATGGAATGCACAACTGGCTCCTTCTAAATAGCATATCATCTTGGATGATAAAATCTAGCCACTTCATTCTATCTAGAGTAACAGGTTCTTTACAAGCTTTCCAAGCTTCACTAAAATCAGGATCCCCTGGATACAAATTCTTGAGTTCCTTGAACCCAACCACTTTAATCTGCATTTTTGTCAGCAATCATTTCCTTCTTCTAAGAGAATATGTAACCTTGTTAGACTTTCCACTCCTATGTTTCAAAACAAATGTATAACTCTGCAAAAACTCAACCCATTTTAAATGCCTTTGATTCAACTTTCTTTGACTAATCAAATATTGCAAAGCTTGATGATCAGTATACAAAAAAAACTCCTTAGGAAGTAGATAGTGTCCCACTTCTTCAATGCATGAACTATAGCATAAAATTCCTGATCATAAATAGAATACTTTCTCTTGGCATCATTTAACTTCTCACTGAAATAAGAAATAGGTTTACCTTCTTGGCTCATAACAGCTCCTATTGCAGTACCGCTAGCATCACAGTCTACTTGAAATAACTTATTAAAATTTGGAAGTGCCAAAATAGGTTTTTCTATAACTTTTTGTTTCAACAATTGAAAACTCTTTTCTATCTCATTAGTCCACTTAAACTCTTTTCTATCCCCTCTCATTGTTTTAGTCAAGGGTCCACAAATACTGCTAAATTTTTTGATAAATTTTTTCTAAAAACTAGCCAAACCATAAAAAGATCTTACCTCAATAGCACTCCTTGGAGTAGGCCATTCAAGGATAGCCTGTACCTTCTCTGGGTCCATTTTTAGACCTTCTATTGAAACTAAAAATCCCAAATACACTAACTCTTTCTTCACAAAATTGCACTTCTTCAAATTAATCAACAACTTCTTATCTCTTAACTTCTCAAACATGATACAAATATGCATCATATGCTCTTCCACTATCTTACTAAAGATTAAAATATCATCTAGGTACACAATGACAAACTTACCCAAAAATTCTTTCATAACCTCATTCATGAGCCACATGAAAGTGCTAGGTGCATTGGTTAGCCCAAAAGGCATGACTAACCACTCATATAGTCCTTCCTTTGTCTTAAAGGTAGTATTCCATTCATCTCCTTCTTTGATTTGAATCTGGTGATATCCACTCTTCAGATCTATCTTTGAGAAATACACAGCTTCACTCAAACAATCCATAATAAAATCCATTCATGGCAATGGAAACCTATACTTGATTATGATCTTGTTTATTACTTTGGAATTTGTACACATCCTCCATTCTCCATTCTTCTTTGGTGCTAATACCACTGGTACAACACAGGGACTCAGACTCTCTCGAATCAAACCCTTGTGCAACAACTCATGTACTTGTCTATTCAACTCTTCACTTTCTGTTGGTATCATTTTGTGTGCTGGCTTGTTTGGAAAACTAGCTCCTAGAATCAAATCCATCTAATGACTGATCTTCCTTACCAGTGGTAATCCATTAGGTACATTATTCGATACAATATCCTAAAACTCATTTGACAAATTTGCAACCTCTGCAAGTACATCCTCTATTTCCTTTTTACCAGCTTTTGGAATTAAAGCAAAATACACATGCTCATGCCTCATACCATCTAGGAATTTTCTTCCATCAACACAAGCTATTCTTGCATTACCACATACCTTTTCTTCAGTATCCTTCAATGGCTTTAGCTTATGTCACACTCCATCCTTTGTTAGGGAATAGGTATTCGCATGACCATCATGCACAACACATCTATCAAATTGCCATGGTCTACCTAACAACATATGATATGCATCCATAGATATGATATCACATAGTAACTCATCTTGGTACCCACTTTGAACTTTACCAGACACTGATCACTGACCATGACCTTGTGGTCACCCAGCACCCAGGCAATCCGATATGGATGTGGGTGTTTTTGTCTCTTGAGATTCAAATTTCTCACCATCTCTTCTGATACCAAATTGTCAGTGCTTCCACTATTAATAATCACATCACAAAATTTACCCTCACACTTTCATCTAGTGCGAAATAGGATCCTCCTTTGTTCAGGTTCATTCTCACCACTCAGCAAGACTCTTTTGTTAATTAGCATTTCTCCTCTTTTAGCATCTTCAGAATTTCATGATTTGGCATCTTCATCAACATGTGCAACTATGGCCTAGCCTTCATTCCTCCTATCTATCCTTCCTTGGCATTGAGGACATTCAAATGCGCTATAACCTTCTTCTCCATAGTGAAAACATGTTCCATGGAAGCCTCGTGTTCCTGAACCTTGTCCTCTTCTTCTTCCTCTCTGATCTCTATTGTTCTGATCTTAGAAATGATTGGAATTGTTTCCTCTCTGATTTTGACTATGACTGGCCTCATCCTTCTTTTTTGGATCTTCATTTTGGCCTCCATATGACCATCTAGTAGATCGTCCACCGTGACCTCTTCCATTTTGTCTGCTCTTGAACTTCTCGTTCAACATTTCCTCTACTTTTAGGGAAAACTCATATGCCTCTTCAATATTGTTCATTCAAACCAGATTCATCTCCTCCTAAATGCTCGGCCTCAACCCATTAAGGTAACTGACAACTTTCTCTTTATTTGCTTCTACATGGCCTATTTTGATGAGGATTCGATAGAACTCCTATGTATACTCCTGAATAGATCTTCCTACTTTCTTCAAAATTTTCATCTTCTTTAGTAGGTCAAGCTCATAATCAATAGGAATGAACTATCACTTCAACTTATCCACCATTCGATCCCATTTTGTGATTTTATCCTTTCCTCTTCTATTTTGCTCCAATTGAATCTCTTGCCACCAGATCTCTGCATGACCCTTTAGTCTGGCCTTCGTGAATTTGACCCTATCATGATCCTCAATATCTTCATACTCAAAATATTCTTCACATCCATTGATCTAGTTGATCAATTCTTCTGGGTTAAGATTTCCAAAAAATGTTAGAACCTCAATCTTAGGTCTTTTCCCAATCTTGGAAATGGCCCAAAAAAGCTTTTCTTCTTCTTGATTCAAAATTTCACCTTCTTCTTCTTGATCATCATTTCCTTCTTCGGCTTGATCCTCACTTTCATCTCTGACATTAAGATTCATTCCTCTATGAATCTCTTCTTGCAATGCTTGCACTTGTCTCTAGAGTGCTCTAACCTCAGGTGTTACAACACCAGCTCTTCCACCATGTTCCCTTCATCGAGGCATTTTCATGATGCACACTGAAACCCAAACCATAGTCCTAGTGCAAACTACCTCATAGTCGGTGATTTGTTTACACACTTAGGAAAACTTGCTCTGATACCACTTGATGAAGGGTGCTCCCCTTAATACCACAAACACATAACAGAAATAGAGAAACAACAACAATATGCAAGAACAAAAAATGGGCTTCTTATTATCTCCATAAATGTGGAATTACAAACTTTTAGAAATACAATATGCAAAGCCACATGTGCATTCCCTTACAATATTCTATAGGAAAACCCTTGAATCAATACCTAGATCTACTACTTAGAACTACCCTAGACAACACTACGGGCCTTCTTTATATAGGTGTTTTCCACTACCCGAGAAGGTTCCAAAAATTTAGCCCTTAGGGCCAACCAAACTTAGAATAATTTTATTTTTCAATTTATTACATCAAAGTCAACTCAAATAATTTTTGAAACCCGAACATAAATTTTGTAGGAAAATTATTTTCTACCATTTCAGGTGGGCCGACTTCCGAAGACCATAAGTCATCACTAGTTGACCCGATTGACTATTATAACCTCATTTTGGAAAGCCCACGAAGCGCTCTACAGGCTTAACTTACGCAAGCACCTATCACCCAAATTTTTGACCTCATCTAAGGCCTCTGAAGCTTTCAAAACTAAGTTCAAAGTTTCTATACCCTCCTTCCAATACTAAAAATATTTAATATCTTAAAAAATAGACCTGATCTAGCCATGAAACTTTACTGGCAGGCTGACATGACTGAGATGAACCTCCACATGTAAAATAAGAAAATTCCAAGATCTTATGAATAACTTACTAAAAATAGCAAGTTTCCATCAATAGCAATTTTTCAAAAGATAGCCCTTATTGAATATAAAAATAGAAATATTTTTGGGTGATGCAAGATTTCTCTTACATCCAGGATGCTCCTACATCAGTTTGACAAATGTGTTGTACATGATGGTCATGCGAATACCTATTCTGTGACAAAGGATGAAGTGCAACATAAGCTAAAACCATTGAAGGAAATAGAAGAAAAAGTATGTGGTAATGCAAGAATAACTTTTGTTGATAGAGGAAATTTTTTGGATGGTATGCGGCATGAGCATATGTGTTTTACCTTAATTCCAAAGGTTGGGAAAGAGGAAGTAGAAGATGTACCAATAGAAGTTGCAAAATTATTGAATGAGTTTCAGGATATTGTATCTGATAATGTGCCTAATGGATTACCCCCAGTAAGAAAGATTAGTCATCATATGGACTTGATTCCAGGAGCCAATTTTCCACAGATTGTATATGGAATTAGTCCTAGAAATGCATCTGAGTTGAGGAAGATAGATAAAGGAGAAATAAGTAGTGCTAAGAATTTTGTAGAATATTTGAAGAACATCCATGAGGAGGTGAGGAAGCATAATACCAAGATGAATGCATAGTATAAGGCTAAGGTAGATGAGAAAAGGAGGCATAATGAATTTCAAGTTGGAGATGAAGTCATGGTTCATTTGCAGAAGGAGGGATTTCTAGTTGGTACATATAACAAGCTGAAAATGAAGAAGATTGGGCCATGTAAGATACTGAAGAAGCATGATTTAGGAAATGCATATGAGGTCAAGTTGTCTACTGAGATGAGTATTTCACTAGTATTTAACATTTCAGATCTAATAGAGTATAATGACGGAGGTGTTGAAGATGAGGATACAACAACATAGTGGAGTATTCCAGCAACCAGTTCAGATATCAAGGAGATTGAAGACATACTGGATAGTCATGTTGGCAGAAGCACAATGAACAAGACATATGAAGATTATTTGGTCAAATGAAAAGGATGACTTGTTGAAGATTCATCATGGCTAACAAAGGAGGAGGTTAACCATCTTGGTTTTCTTCTGCACACCTAAGTCATGACAGTGTCACTTCTCAAATTACCCTAGGTGTCTAATGCAGGAGCATCCTAGGTGTAAGAGCAATCTTGTATTACACAAAAATATTTATGGTTTCTTTTCAATAACGGCTATCTTGTGTAGAGCTACTATTTATGGAAGCTTGCTATTTTTAGTAAGTTTTTCATATGATCTCGAAATGTTTTGATTTCATAGTTGGAGGTTCATCTTAGTCATATCAGCCTTCCTATAAAGTTTCATTGCTAGATCAAGTCTGGTTTTGAAGATATTGAAAAGTTTTGGTGTTTGAAACATGGTACAAAACTTTGAACTCAATATTGAAGGCTTTAGAGACCCAAATGAGGTCAAATTTTTGGTGGTATGAAGCTTTCTTGATTCAAGCATTGTAGAGCTCTTCGTGCACTTTCCAAAATAGAATTATAATAGTCAATTGGACCAATGGGTGATGACTTATGGTCTCTGGAAGCTGGGCCACCTGAAATGGCGAAAAATAAATTTCCTTCAAAATTTCTTTTCGGGTTTCAAAAGTTATTTTGAGCCGACTTTGATGTTATAAATTGAAAAATAAAATAATTATAAGTTTGGTCGGCCCTAAGGGCTAAATTTCTAAAACCTTTCCATGCGGTGGAAAATTGCCTATATAAGGAAGGTTATAGTGTTGTCTTAGGCAGTTTGTATGTAGTCTGGGATAGTTCTAGGTTGTAGATCTAGGTATTGATTTGAGGCTTTGTCCTACATAATATACCAGGACCATGGGTTAGGCTTTCTATGTAAACAATTTTCCAATTGTGAGGCAGTTTGCACTAGGATTGTGGGTTAGGGTTTCTATGTAAATATATCACCGACTATGAGGTAGTTTGCACTAGGACTATGGTTAGGGTTTTAGTGAGTAGCATAGAAATGCCTCCATGAAGGGAACATGGTGGAAGAGCTAGTGTTGTAGCTCCTGAGGTTAGAGTGCTCCAGAGACAACTGCAAGCATTGCAAAAAGAGATTCATAGAGGAATGAATCTTAATGTCAGAGATGAAAGTGAGGATGAAGCCAAGGGAGAAGGAAATTCAGATCAAGAAGAAGGCAATATTTTGAACTAGGAGGAAGAAAGATTTTTTCAGGCCATTTTCAAGATCGGGAAAAGACCTAAGATCAAGGTTCCTACATTTTTAGGAAATCTTAACCTAGAAGAATTGATCAACTAGATCAATGAATGTGATGAATATTTTGAGTATGAAGATATTAAGGATCCTGATAGGGTCAAATTCATGAATGACAAACTGAAAGGTCATGTCAAGATCTGGTGCCAAGAGATTCAATTGGAGCAAAATAGAAGAGGGAAAGATAAAATCATAAGATGGTATTAGATAGTGGATAAACTGAAGTGATAGTTCATTCTTGTTGATTATGAGCTTGACCTACTAAGGAAAATGCAAAGTTTGAAGCAAGGAGGAAGATTTGTTCAAGAGTATACAAAGGAGTTCTATCAAATCCTCATCAGAATAGGACATGCAGAAGCTGATAAGGAGAAAGTTTCTCGTTACCTTAATGGGTTGAGGCTGAGCATTCAAGAGGAGCTGAATTTGGTTTGAATGAATAGTATTGAAGAGGCATACCAGTTTTCCCTAAAAGTAGAGGAAAAGTTGAACAAGAAGTTTGAGAGAAGACAAAGTGGTAGAGGTCATGATAGAAGATCTGGTGGATGGTCATAGAAAGATTGAAATGAAAATTTGAAAAAGTAGGATGAGGCCAGTAATAGTCAGAATCAGAGAGGAGATGATTTCAATCATTTCCAAAGTCATAATAATAGAGATCAGAGAGGAAGATGAAGAGGACAAGGATCTGGAAGAGGAGGCTTCCGTGGAGCATGTTTTCACTCTGGAGAAGAAGGTCATAGGGAATTTTAATTTCCTCAGCACCAAGGAAGGATAGATAAGAGGAATGAAGGCCAAGCCAGAGTTGCACATATAGTTGAAGATGCCAGATCATAAAATTTTGAAGATGCTGAAAAAGGAGAAACACTGATTAACAAAAGACTCTTGTTGAGTGGTGAGAATGAAATTGAGCAAAGAAAGAGCCTGTTTCACACCAGGTGCAAGTGTGAGGGTAAGTGTTGTGATGTGATTATTGATAGTGGTAGTACTAATAATTTGGTGTTAGAAGAGATGGTGACAAAGTTGAAGCTCAAGAGGGAGAAACATCCACATCCATATTAGGTTGCCTCGGTGGAGGATGACCACAAGGGCATGGTCAGTGAACAATGCCTAGTAAAGTTCAAGATTGGTGGGTATCATGATGAGGTACTATGTGATATCCTATCTATGGATGCATGTCACATGTTGTTGGGTAGACCTTGGCAGTTTGACATATGTGTTGTACATGATGTTCATGCGAATACCTATTCCCTAACAAAGGATGGAGTGCGACATAAGCTAAAACCATTGAAGGAAATGAAAGAAATGGTATGTGGTAATCCAAGAATAACATTTTTTGATAGAGGAAATTTATTGGATGGTATGTGGCATGAGCATATGTGTTTTACCTTAATTCCAAAGGCTAGGAAAGAGGAATTAGAAGATGTACCTGTAGAAGTTGCAAAATTATTGAATAAGTTTTAGGATATTCTATCCGATAATGTACCTAATGGATTACCACCAGTAAAAAAGACCAATCATCATATATACTTGATTCCAAGAGCTAGTTTTCCAAATAAGGCAGTACTAGTAGAAAGTGAAGAGTTGAAGACATATTTGAAGTTTAGTTCATCACATCATCCATAGATTGTATATGGAAGTATTCCTAGAAATGCATCTGAGTTGAGTAAGATAGATAAAGGAGAAATATGTAGTGCGAAGGATTTTATAGAATATTTGAAGAACATCCATGAGGAGGTGAGGAAGCATACTACCAAGATGAATGCACAGTATAAGGCTAAGGCAGATGAAAAAAGGAGGCATAAGGAATTTTAGGTTGGAGATGAAGTCATGGTTCATTTTTGGAATGAGCAATTTCTAGTTGGTACATATAACAAGATGAAAATGAACAAGTTTGGGCCATGTAAGATACTGAAGAAGCATGACTTAGGAAATGCATATGAGGTTGAGTTGCCTACTGAGCTAAGTATTTCACCAGTATTTAACATTCCAGATCTGACATAGTATAATGAAGGAGGTGTTGAAGATGAGGTTCTAGTAGCACACTGGAGTATTCCAGCAACCAGTTCAGATATCAAGGAGATTGAAGACATACTCGATATTCATGTTGGCAGAAGCACAAGGAACATGACATATGAAGATTATTTGGTCAAATGGAAAGGATGAGCTGTTGAAGATTCATCATGGCTAACAAAGGAGGTTAACCATCGTGGTTTTCCTCTGCACACCTGAGTCATGATAGGGTCACTTCTCAAATTACCCTAGGTGTCTGATGCAAGAGCATCCTGGGTGTAAGAGCAATCTTGCATCACCCAAAAATATTTCTAGTTTCTTTTCAATAAGGGCTATCTTGTGTGGAGCTTCCATTTATAGAAACTTTCTATTTTTAGTAAGTTGGTCATATGATCTTGGAATGTTCTAATTTCATAGTTGGAGGTTCATCTTAGTCATATCAGTCTACCTATAAAGTTTCATTGCTAGATCAAGTCTGGTTTTGAAGATATTGAAAATTTTCAGTGTTTGAAATAGGGTACAAAAAATTTGAACTCAATTTTGAAGGCTTTAGAGGCATTGGATGAGGTCAAATTTTTGGCTGAATGAAGCTTTCTTGATAAAGTTGTTGTAGAGCTCTTTGCACCCTTCCTGAAATGGGGTAATAATAGTCAATCAGGCCAAAGGGTGATGACTTATGGTCTCTGAAAGATGGGCCACCTGAAATGGTAGAAAATAAATTTCCTTCAAAAATTTTGTTTAGGTTTCATAATTTATTTTGAGACAACTTTGATGTAATAAAATGAAAAATAAAATAATTATAAGTTTGGTCGGCCTTATTGGCTAACATTGTGGAACCTTCCTAGGCGGTGGAAAATTGCCTATATAATGAAGGCTATAGTGTTGTCTTAGGTAGTTTAGAATAGTTCGGGATAGTTCTGGGTAGTAGATCTGGGTATTGATTTGAGGCTTTTTCCTACAAAATATTGTAAGGGAATGCTCATGTGGCTTTGCGTATTGTGATTCTAAAAGTTTGTAATTCCACATTTGTGGAGATAATAAGAAGCTCATTTTTTGTTCTTGCATATTGTTGTTATTTTTCTATTTCTATTATGTGTTTGTGGTATTAAGGGGAGCACTACAATAGTATGGAGGAAAAACACATAATAGTTATGAAGAAGAGCCTTTTGAGGCCAAAATCATAAATACCAAAATGATTCAGTTCTACCATATCAAAAATCCCAAGAGGGGTACACAAAGGCATATTTACAAATAATAGCACATGTACAACACAACATATAGAAGAAGCAAGATACAAATATAAAAATGATACAAAAATTGTGATTCCTTTATCAACTTGTACCAATGGAGAAAAAAGGGTCATTTAAAGATCTAAACAATCATATAACAAACACAACATGGGGCAATCACAACATAATAGGAAAGCACACAAAGACTATCATACTAGAGAGGATAATCAAGCGCATAGCCTTCCACCACCCACCCCACCCTCCCCCCACTCCCACCATGTTGGTATATATCAAGTAGGTAAGGTGGGTAACTCTCAAGATGATCAAAATCCAACATAGTACCTGAACTATAGGTAGTTCAAAACAAGGACAATTTTGAAGGTCACTCTATTTACGACTAGTAGTAATTGACAACTATATTGAAAGAATGTTAGGAAACCCATGGTAAATATCAATATTTGTATATTCATCATTATCACTATCATGATAATAATTTTTAATATCAATAGGATCATCGAGTGTATCTTACTCATCATTATTAAACATAGTAACATCCAAAATGTGAATAGAATCATCTTTCTTTATCTATTTTAACATTATTAGGATCATTAGCTTCCTCCATAGGCTCAAGTGTGGGCTGGTAAAAGGAATGTAAGATGGTTTGAGAAGCATGTGCATGTGCCTTAGCTTTATCTTGACATTTCTTTTGATGGTCATGGGCATGTTGATTACGTTTGGTCTTACTAGAGATAGGTTGTAGAGTGGGATCAATCAATGTCAGATCCTTTTCTCCTTGTGAAAGGGAACATAAGGAACCACACTAGGATGAGAGGTAGGACTAGGAGGTTTATCAAGGTAACTGAAAGAGTCAGATAAAGGAGGTATAGGGGTAAAACCACAAAGTTGTGTCATGTTTTATGCTAACTTATCAACACACCTGAATTTGAGTATTTCTAACTATTTTTTTTTTCAAACATATGCTATAGCTAGATTCATTAGATAAATGCTTCAACTTTTCCAATCATAAATATCTATTAAATACATGTTTTATACCAATTTGGATCCAATTTCCAAAGAAATTTTTTTATTTCAGTAAAGTGATCTTTCAATAACTCCTACTCTTTTTATTGATATTTTTAAAAATATAAAAATACCCTTTGTAGAGACTAGAGTCAAGATTATTGTCATTTAATTTTTATAGTATTTTGATTAGATCTAATATATTATGATTTGAAAATATTGCAAGTACATATTTTAACAATTTACAAGATGATGCTTCAATTAAAGTAAAGAAATAGTAAATCATATTAAAAAAATTATAATTTATATTTAACACTATAGGAGAGAGTCCTCTTCAAGAATATATGTTTTTTTTTCTTTTCTGAATGGCGTAGATTTGATAGGGGAAATTTAATGGCAGATGAAAACTATTGATTTTAGATAAGTTTAACTTTGAGTAGTTATAACAGAGAAAATATACATCAAAAACTAATATTTATTATTTTTTGCACTAAGTATGCATTTCATATATAACATATTTTAAAATCAGAGGAAAAAAAGAAAAAAATTATATACTTCGTGGATAGGAACTAGACCCAAAATTTTCAACATTTTTCAGCATTTAAAAAATTGATTTCAAAAATTAAAAAATTGTATCAATTCTAGTTCAAATTTTTTTTAAAAAATTAGAAGCATTAACTTTATCTCATTTTACACATTTAAGCATTAACTATGGGTAAGGTCAAGCTGATGCATACTTAACTGAAAGACCTTTCTATGTTTATAGGATTGATAGGATCAGAAAAGTTAATCAAGATGATTGTCAATGGTGTTGTAGGTAAGGGAGGCCAAAAGAAGTCAATGGAAACACAATCCCTAGGCTTAGAAGGGTGATGAAGACTATGGTTAATTGTCTTAATCTTTCCATCATTAGGAAATTAAATTCTATCATGAATAGGATAATAAATGGATTACATGGAAGAAAACCAAGGGAGACCAGGATTCAATTGAAATTGATCAAAAGTAGGGATGAAAACAAAAGTACTATCCACCACTTTACCAAAAAGCTCAATAGGCAAGGAGATGGAACCGTGTGGTCTATAAAGGAAGCAATTACATGTCTGATTTCAATCATCTATCGTATCATATAAATCATGTTGTAAATATTTATGAAAGAGATTCTCTTTAGTGATAATATTCACCATAGATGTTGGATCAACAAGACAACCATAGGAAGGACTCCTAGCAACCCTAGCAACAATGTAAAGTGGACAATCATGAGCCTTAATGGTTTAAGAATGGTTAAACATAATAATAGACTCTCTACTACATTTAGGTTAAGATTTAGGTTGATTTTTAAGTGGAGGTTCATTCTCCACATGATTAACAACATGGCTATTTTCTTCTTTCAACCTTTCATCCTATGCTATCTGCATACAAGATGAAGAAGGTTGGGCAATAGTGTTGGTGATTGTGAAGATAAATGATTGGTATAAATCTACATATTTTTGTTAGGAGGTTCTAAAACTTTCTTTCCACTACTATCATCAGCATCAATAGATAAAGCATTGGAATCAGTCAAGTTTTGTATAGTATTCTTCAATAAATAACACCTCTCATTATCATGTCTGTGCTAATGATGGTATTGATAAAAGGCTTTGGAATCAAATAAATTGGAAGAAATCATAGCGGGATGAACATTATTAATAGGAGGAAGTTTAATGATATTAGCATTTAACAAATTTTCAATTACAATTTGTAAAGACTCGGAAAGAGGAGTATACTTACGATTTTGGAGGAAAATGGAGGAAGAAGAAGTGACACCTTTGGATGCAATGATTACTTGTTCTTCTATTGTATTAAAATAATTTTTAATCTTGACATAGTTGTTTTGTTTGTGATATTTATTTTGATTAGAGGTTGCATCACTCTTATGAATAGGTACATGATCCATTGGAGTGGTTCTCTAAAATTTACTCACTTGTAATTGATAGTGGTGAAGCACTGCACAGAGTTGTGAAAAAGAGGTAAATTCAGTAAGAAGAATCTTATCCCTAATGTATTTTTGTAAATTAGAAATAAACATGTGTTAAATATCAATATCAGGCATAGGATAAGAAATATGAGAACATAAATGCTTAAATCCACTAATAAAATTAGTAACTTTTTCTTTCACCCATTTACAATGCATCAAATCAGTCAAAGATACTTGTAGACCAATATTATTTTTAAATTGTTGTATGAAGGCATTAGAAAGATTTTGGAAAGAATAAATAGAATAAGGAGGCAAGGAAAAATACCACTATCAAACCTTCTCATGAATGGTCTTAGTGAACAACTTAGCCATAATCATGTAGTTATAGGCATAATCACAACACAAGATTTTGAAGGTCTTAACATAAGTCATAGGGTAACCCTTACCATTGTAATTCTCAAGGTGAGGAATATCAACTTGTTGATTGATAACCATGTGGATAATGTCTAAAGACAAAGGAATGTCCATGTCATATGTAGGTACATTAAACCTATATTGAGTCAAGGAATCAAGTTGGTTTAAGGAGAAAACTATTTGAGAAAGACTAATGAGGGTGGAATCATTAGAAGAAATATGAAGAATAGACACATTCAATACTCTAGGGAAAGTGTATGAAGTGGAAAGGACAATATAAGTAACATGAGGAATACTTGGAACCATGGTAGGAAGAGGATTGGAATAGGTATAAGGGACATTGTGATTAAAAGGTTGTGAGGTAGGTAATGAAATAGGTGGAACACTCACAAGAAGAGATAGAAAAGAGGCAATATTGACATGATTTGAAACTTTTATAGATGTAGTCAAAAGAGAAAGTGTATATGTAGGAATGGTAGACATAGGAACAAAGATAGTGAATGAAGGTTCAACACTAAGAGAAGGCAGAACATATCCTAACTCCTAAGATTCTTCATCTAAAGTCTAAACATTATAAATAATGAGTTGATAGATACCACACTAAAGGTGAAGACCATTCTCATAATTATAGATAAATTTATTGATAGCTTCAATACCGACAATAATATCCATGTTATGATTCTCTTAAATAATCCAACTTTCCATTTTTTCAAATTCTCTAGTAAGATTTTAGATTTGAATGGGAGGAACTCTTAGGGATTCATCATCATCATGGTATGAACAAGAAGATTTATTCTCCATGGAAGGGTTAGGATCATGATAGTTCAACTTATCATCAAGCTTCCTAGTGAAGAAGGAAGAATCAGGGTCAAAGAAACCAATGGGTCTACAAATTCTTTTAACTAGAATACGATAGGTTGGACTTAAGGTAATAAAGCTCATACTCAAAGGAAAGAAAAGATAAAGGGATATCACAAAAAGGGTATGAACTATAGAAAATACTAAAACACGAAGGGTAGATCTAACCATAACAAAGTATGAACTATAAATTGAAATCAAACTATGAAATAAAATAAAAAGAAGACACAATGCATACACAAAGAACACAATTTGTAATAATTCTATGAAAAAAAGAAGGTAAGACACACAAAGGGAATCTAACCCCCAATCAAAAGATATAGGGCATCAAAGTGTCATGTTCACCAAACTGTATATGGGGAAAAATAAGATTAGAATAAGAAGTGTAACACACCCACTTTTCTATGGCCAACTATACCTTAGAAATGCCACAAATAAATAGATCCTTTAAGACAATTCTCTAAGGTTTGTTATCCATGTAGATTATCATTACCAAAGTGATGTAGGGGTGCCAATGTAAACAAAGATCCAAAGATCCAAGACTTAAAAAAGAAGATCTACAAGATCCTTTAAGCCTAGGGTTTGGAAATTAACTAGGATAGAAGGAAAGATGCTAAATATAATAAAATATGATAGATCTAAAACGTAAATACACAAAGTAAATAATATAAATTGAAAACAAAACTTCAAAAGAAAAGTCCCATTAAAGCCTATATTTCTACACTTAGAATTGCTCACAAAAATGAACAAGAGTGGATCTAAATCTAAAATTATGACATGAACAAAACCCATA
Organism: Chamaecyparis obtusa; assembly: GCA_027943335.1. Taxonomy (NCBI): domain Eukaryota; kingdom Viridiplantae; phylum Streptophyta; class Pinopsida; order Cupressales; family Cupressaceae; genus Chamaecyparis; species Chamaecyparis obtusa. The sequence continues at coordinate 541,445 of BSBK01004549.1, forward strand.
AATACTTCTGCTCTAGGACTAGGCCAATTTTTAGGTCTATGCCTCCTTGGAGTTGGACTAGACCAAGTACTAGGCCAAACTTCAGCCTAGATCTTCTCTTCTGAATTCATTGTCTCTAGATCTGTGATTGTGCCATGTTATGGAACTTCCGAAAAGCAAATCTAAAAATCCTATAAACTTGATCCTCCAAGAAAAATGGGTGTTTTTGGGTTTTTGAGGGCTTTTCCTCGTTCAATCCTTGATTCAGGAATCAACCTAAAATTTAAATATGAAATTAGGAATGTAAAAAGTAAAGAAAATGTACGAATTTAGCTTACTTTTATGGAAACACTTGAGGAGGATTCAGATCAGTAGTGCACAAGGATTAAGAAATGCTCCAATATAATTGAATATTGTAGAAGAGTAGGATGTCTCAATCAAATACAATGTATACAAATCACCAAGTCAATAGATTAATATTATTGGAAATATAGATGCAATAACTGAGAGGGGGGGCTGAATTAGTTAACCACAAAAATATTACCACTGATCCCTTAAATATCTTAACAAAATTGTTTACTGTGGCACTCGGTAATTATACAGAGAAATGCTGAAAACTTAATCCTTGAAGTGTGTAATAATTAAATTGTTCTTAAGCATTCATCACTGATTAACTTACATGAATAAAAAAAATAACATGAACACAAGAGACACTAGATTTGCCGTGGAAACCCAATATGGAAAAACCCACCAATGTAACTAGTTACTAATTTTCACTCTTTTGAAGTGATGCCCGGCTAGAAGCCAACCCGGTAAAAGGTTACAAAACACACTGTTAGGTGTGACCTTGTTAGAGGATTTAATCACCCTGCTAGGAGTGGCCTTGTAAGAGGTCTTGAAACAATTCAATAGAACTATTACCTTGTTAGAGGATTTATAAAATGGTTGTTAAACCAACTTGGTTAAGAGATTTTGATATCGCTGCTATAATTGCTAGAGAGTAACAATGAAATAACTGAATTGCTGAATATAGATCTTTGTTCTGTTTCACTAGATCCTTACTAATCAATTAAATCTTTGCTGCTCCTCAAGGATATCTAACCATCCTTCAAAATTCACACACACCTTTCTTCAAAAATGATTTCTGCATGCTGTATATGTTTTATTCACCATTTGACCTTCTATATATATATGCCATTTCATAATTATTTAGATTGACAAGTCGGCACTAATAATTATTATAACAGTCGGCTGGGATAAACAAACTATGATAACAAAATTATTTGAAGGGGCCGACCTTGCTCAGTAAACATTAATCCTAAAAAGATTTCCTTCGGTGACTGAGAGAACTCGGTAACCACAGTGAATTCTGCAACATCCTTTGGAGACCGAGAGAGCTTGGTAACCACTAATTTCCTTCGATAATCAAGGAGGCTTGGTTAACACTGTTATCTGTCATGTTTCCTTTAGACACCCGAGAGAACTTGGTAGATACTAAAAACTGCTTAGCTGACCGATTGAGCTCGGTAGATACTGAGAACCGCTTAGCTGACCGACTAAACTTGGTAGATACTGAGAACCACTTAGCTGACTGACTGAACTTGGTAGATACTAAAAATGATAATTGATATGACATTTGTGTGACATCAAAGACAACATATAGCCAATCCAACAATGTTCTTCAGACAATTGTATCCAACAATCTCCCTCTTTGGCATTAATGGCAACACAACATGTCATAGCATAATGAAATTTCACAGATAAACCAAGAGTAAGAAACATATCCTTAGCTTCATTCTGATTCTTATCATCTTCAAACTTCTTTCTCTAACTGAGAACTCTCCCTCTTAACTTCTCAAATTATTCTTCTTAGAAATTTCTCGAAATGACAGCAAACTCTCCCTCTTTGAGAACACATGTCAAAGACAACTTACACAGTTTCAGTAAATATCAATGTACCTTATGTATTGATTCATATGTAATGATTCCCTACCTATGTTGCATCAACTAATTGATCTTCAACATGTTCTGGTTGATGCTTCACTAAAACTTTATTTAGTGAACCTCAAATAGGGGAGTGACCCCTAACTTGCCTCTTAGATACAAGAATGCATCCTTAGGTAGTGGCTTGGTGAAAATATTTATAATTTGTTCTTTTGTATGAATATATTCCAATCTGATTTCCTTGTCCTATACCAATTCTCTGACAAAGTGATATTTAATTGCAATGTGCTTGGTTTTGGAATGCATTACTGGATTCTTTGAAATATTTATTGCACTTGTATTATCACAAAACATAACAACTGGTTCTTTGATCTCAACCTTCATGCCTTCCAAAATCTATTTAAACCATATAATATTAGAGTAGTTTACTACTTCAACAACATATTCTGCTTCTGCTGTGGATTGGGATGTGCAATTTTTCTTTTTACTAGTCTAAGATACTAACCTCTTGCCAAGAAAGAATGCTCCACCACTTGTACTCTTTCTGTCATCAATGTTTCCTACCCAATCAGCATCAGTAAACACTTTTAAATCCAAATTGCCTCCAAATTTATACCACAATCCATAATCTTTAGTTCCCCTTAAATACCTCAAGATTCTTTTGATTGCCATCATGTGATTTTCTATGGGTTTAGCCGAGAATCTTGCCACTATTCCAACTGCTAAGGCAATATCAAGCCTTGTGTGTACTACATACTACAATTTTCCAATCATTGATCTGTATAAGGTCTGATCTACTTCTTTTGAATCATCATCTTTGGTAAGCTTCAATCCATTACACATGGGTATACCAACTGGTTTTGAATCTTCCATACCAAATTTCTTAAGTATTTCCCTGATATATTTAGACTGAGTAATGTAGATACCATTTTTGTTCTGCTGAATCTGAAGTCCAACAAAGAATTTTATCTAACCAAACATAGACATTTCAAATTCTTTGTTCATAAGCTCTAAAAATTCTTTGCACTAATCATCATTTCCTGTAAACACAGTATCATCCACAAATATTTCTGCCAAAACAATTTTGTTATCTGATCCTTCTTTTATGTATAAATTGCTATTGTCATTAGCCCTTTTGAAATTAATCTGAGTAAGATAGTTATGTAATCTTTCATACCATGCTCTAGGAGCTTGTTTTAGACCATACAATGCTTTGTGTAATTTGCAGACCATATCCCTTTTGTCTGGATCAATTAAACCTTCAGGTTGCTCAATGTAGACTTCTTCCTCAAGAAAACCATTGAGAAAAGCAGATTTGATATCCATCTGATATACCTTAAATCCTTTATGTGCTGCATATGCAAGTAAAGTCCTCACACCTTCTAATCTTGCAACAGGAGCAAAATTCTCTCCATAATCTATTCCTTCTTCCCGAGAATATCCTTTACATACCAATCTTGCTTTGTTTCTTGATACTTGACCATCTTCATTCAACTTATTTCTGAATACCCATTTTGTCCCAGTTACATTTTTTATCTTTAGGCCTACGTACAAGAGTCCATGTCTTATTTTTCTCTATTTTCTCTATTTCTTCATTCATAGCCTTAATCCAACTTTCATTTTCTAATGCATCTTTGACATTTTTAGGTTCAAAATCAGCAAATAAAAATGTACCTTTTAGTTTACTTCTTGTCATAGTACCATCTAATTTGTTTCCAATAATCTGATCTGGTTTATGATGCTTCCTGACGTACTTGGCTAATATAGGTTCCTTGCTTCTTGAATGAGTTACATTGTCATCTTCTTCATCTTCAGGTTCAGATTGCTCAGGCTCGGTAGATACTTGCTCGGTAGCTTTAGATTGAGACTCGGTACTTTGTGACTCGGTCTGAACTTCTTCTTGTGACTCAGTTACTATATTGGGCTTGGTAGATGTAGTCTCCTTACATGTGTCTAGAAATGTATCAGGTTCGATGTAAATAAATTTTCTGTAGTCCTCTGGTTCCTTTTTGCTTTCTTCTTCAATCTTTTCTACAAACTCATCAATTCTCACATGTGCACTTTCTATGACTTTGTGAGTAGACAAATTTAGACATCTATGTGCCTTACTTTTGCAAGAATATCCCAAAAATATTCCTTCATCACTTTTTACATCAAATTTTCCTTTTCTAGATTCTTTCAAGATGTAACATTTACTACCAAATACTTTTAGGTAACTTACATTTGGTTTGTAGCCATACCATAGCTCATATGGAGTCTTGAATGTGTCTTTTCTCAGCTGTACTCGGTTCAAGGTATGAACTGCAGTGATGATAGCTTCCTTCCAGTATTTCATAGCAATGTTCTTTTCAATCATTAGAGTCCTTGCATAGTCCATGATAGATCTATTCCTTCTTTCATCTATTCCATTCTGTTCAGGAGTTCTCGAGGCTGATACCTGTCTTTTGATTCCTCTTTCAATGCAGAAATTATTGAATTCATGGGAGATGAATTCACCACCTCTGTCTGATCTCAAGCATTTTATTCTTTTTCCTATTTCCTTTTCTACTCTTGCTAAATACCATTTGAACTTCTCAAATGCTTCAGACTTTTCTCTTAAATACATAACAGTCATCATTCTAGAATAATCATCAACAAAAAGAATAAAGAATAATCATCAGTATGCACAATTTCCAAAATATCTTTAGATTGATAGTTTTTACTTTTGAAACTAGACTTTCCCATTTTACCAATTTGACAATTCTTGCATAGACCAACATCAAGTTTCTTCAAAGTAGGAATACCTCTTACTTTCTTGAATTTGCTTATTTTTATCATGTTGTCAAAATTTACATGACATAACCTTTTGTGCCATAACCAACTTTCTTCAATTTGAGCAATAAAACATGAGTAATCACCAAGATCAAGATAAAATAGGTTACCTTTGGTTTGTTTGCCTGATCCTATTAGTTTTCCTTTGTCATCCAGTAGTCTTGCTTTGCCATTCATGAATTCAACCTTGAATCCAATGTTGATTAGCTATGCTACACTCAGAAGATTATGCTTTAGTCCTTCGACCCAATATGCATTATCACATATAAGTTCTTTGGTTAATGAAATTTGCCCCTTTCCTTTTATACAATAGGGTTCATTGTTTCCAAACCTTACATTACCACCATCAAAGTTTTCAAAGTGTTCAAACTTGGTCCTATCACCAGTCATATGATGTGAGCATCCACTATCTATAATCCATGTATCATTCTTGCTTATATGAGAGATAAGTGCCATCTCATCTTCATCATTATCAGATTCATCTTTTACAGCAATGAAAACAATTTCTTCTTCACTATCATCCGAATCTTTAGCTAAGAAACATGTTTTCTTACCTTTATCCTTGAATGATTTGAAATTTTTCTTGCCATTGTACTTGTAATTTTTCTTCTCATCTTTGCTTTGCTTGTTTGGACACCTAGCTGCAATATGACCAATTTCTTCACATGAGAAACAGATTAAGGGAGTTTTACCTCTGTATTTTCCTCTGCCTCTTGAATATTTCTTTGCAAGTAATGCTTCAATAACTTCAAGATCGCTATCAGAACTTTCCTCTGATTCTTCTTCACTTTCTGATTGGATTTTCTTCCCTTTCTTGAGTGAAAGTTTGGCCTCAAAAGCCAATTCAATATTTTTAGAAGTTGGAACATAGTTGTCATAGTTATCCAGTTCAAAGGCTGTCAATCTTCCAACTAAGGCATCCAAAGTTATATTGTGATTTTATTCACATCTTCTTTCTTGAATAGTAGAAACTCTTATTGCATAAATAGGGAGTAATGTTCTAAGAACCTTACTTATAACTATTTCATCATCAATTTTTCCTCCAAAAGCTTTGATTGCACTAACACTTGTCTTGATCCTTTCAACATATTTTGCAATGTTTTCTTCTTCTCTCATTTTCATTTGATCAAACTGTCCTCTTAGGCTCTCTGCTTTGGCTCTCTTCACATTGTCATCACCACCATAGATTTTCTTCAACTTGTTCCACATTTCATGAGCAGTTGTGCAATCTTTGATTTCATCAAATTCTTCATAGCTAAGAGCTGATGCAATGTCTATCATCATAGTGTTATGGTTCTTCTTCTCTGTAATGTCTTCAACAG